>JAJONR010002977.1:0-106640 GCA_029582245.1 Solanum etuberosum
CCCTAACCCCTACCCCACCCCAAAAAAAAAAAAAAAAATTAAAGTTTGCTTTTAAAAAATACTTTCAAATTTTATTTTTCACCCCCACCCCTACCCTTACCCTTACCCTCCCCCGGACAGCCCCACTACCCCCCCCCCACCCAAAAAAATATAAATTAAAGTTTGTTTTTAAAAATATTCAGTTTAAAATTTTTATTTTTTTACCCCACCCCACCCCTAACTCGGGACCCCCCACCCCCCTCCAAAAAAAAAATTTAAGTTTGTTTTTAAAAAATATTTTTAATTTCAAATTTTTATTTTTTATCCCATCTCACCCCTACTCCCCCACCCCCACCCACCCACCACCCCACACTCCCCTAAGAAAAATTAAGTTTATTTTTAAAAAATATTTTCAATTTCAATTCAAAAATTATTTTATACTCTCTAGTAAAAATAAAAGATATTTTCTCAAAAATATTTTTTATTCATAAATCAAACACTAAACAATTTTTTCCGAAAAATATTTTCTACTCACCAACCAAACATGAGAAAATAAGTCAAAAATCTACTTATTTTCCAGGGAAACATTTTCCTTCATACCAAACACACCCTTAATGGGTTTATTTAGGCCCATTATAGCCCTTTATGTTTATTTGAACACAAAAGTTTAAAAAATAACCATTTCCAGATTGGACAGCTATCAACAGTGCCACCAAAGCAAAGAACACCAGAAGCCTTAGAAAAGGCTATAAATTCAATGAATGCACTAGATGAAGCAGCATTTAGAGGAGGATTCATATTAGAAAAAATAATGGGCCCAATATCCACTGGACATTTGGAGCTCCGAACCCGGAACCCGAATGACAACCCATCAGTAACATTTAATTACTTCAAAGAGCTAGAAGATTTACAAAGATGTGTAAATGGACTCAAAGTTATAGAAAATATAATTGAGTCCAAATCTTTTTCACAATTCAGATATGACTCAATTTCATTGCCAGCATTACTTAATTTGACTGCAAGTGCCCCTGTCAATTTATTGCCTAAACATGACAATATTTCAGTCTCATTGGAACAATTTTGTAAAGATACTGTTATGACAATTTGGCATTATCATGGAGGGTGTCAAGTTGGTAATGTTGTTGATCAAGATTATAAGGTTATTGGTGTTGATAATTTGAGGGTTATTGATGGTTCAACTTTTAATTATTCTCCTGGGACTAATCCTCAAGCTACTGTCATGATGCTTGGAAGGTTAGTATTTACTAATTTATACTCATTCTGTTCTAATTTATATGAGGTTTTTTCCCCCTTTTAGTCTGTTTAAAAGAGTGTGACATCTTTGAAAGGAAACAAACCGTGGAGCAATAGTAAAGTTGTCTCCTTGTGATCTCTAGGTCACCGGTTCGAGCCAACTTTTTTTTAGTCTATTATAAAGAGTATGACACCTTTGAAAGGGACCGTGGAGCAATAGTAAATTGTCTCCCCGTGATCTGTAGGTCACTGATTCGAGTCGTGGAATCAGTCATTGATGCTTGCATCAAGGTTGATTCTGTATATTATACGCCTTAATTGAGGTGTGGTTCTTTCCTGAATTCTGCATGAATACGAAATGTTTCGTGCACCAGACTGTCTTCTCCTTCTTCTTTTTCAGCAAAAGAATGACACGTTTTTTATATTTACTAACAAGTTAAATTTAAACATCTCATTTTACACTTAATGAGACGATTTATGACTACATAAATTTTATATCATAATTTGTTGGGCGAAAAAAATAATCTTTCTTTTAAAAAATTTATGTTCAATCTAATACCATCATATAAATTGAGACGGAGGGAATAAAAAATAATTAAATTATATAACAAAGTCCCATAAGTTGTTGAAATTAAGATGTGATGATTACTAAAGTTTTTTAAAAATTTTGGATTGTGCAGATATATGGGAGTAAGGATAGTGAATGAGAGACTTGTTAAAGAGGAGTCAAATTAATTGATAATAAATTCGTTTCTTCTTCTTTTGTTACCTTTTGTTTATGAATGAGAGTGGATTAATTAAGAATATATAATACCACTATATATGATGTAAATTGACTTCATTCTCTGTAATAATAATCCCCATAATTTCAGTAATAATATGTTTTGAGTTTAATTATTGATCTGGAGAATATGGAATTAATTCTGAGCTATTATTTTTATTCTTTCAACTCAATTCTTTTCTTATCCACGTAACAATTTATTCTAAATCTTAAATTTGTTTCTACTTTAATTTTTAATGAACATTTCTATTGGAATGTCGTCTAAAAAGATATTTCTGACGAGCCGAGCCAATTTCTGATGGATTCTATTGAAAGATCACATTTTTACTACTAAATAAACAAGAATTAATTATCGATGAACAACTCTCTAATTAAATTATAAAATTTACTAACGACTGATTATCAAAAAATTATATTAGCTACGAGTAATTTAGTGTTCAATCAAGAATGGGAAATATATATATATTTGAGTGTGGAGAAAGTATATTACAAAGGATATACCTCAAAAGAGCAAAAGATTGTTTGCCACCTACTCCTAAAAGCATCTCTACTCTGTTAAAAGGGAATGCTATCCTTCTTTATATATTCCTAAGATAATTTAAGTTATATTTATTGTTAGAATATTATTTTTTTATATTATTAAATGTGAAATTTATGGTCTTGAAAAATAAAATAAATTAATACATCTTACAACCGGTAAATTAATAAGTTGACCTGATAATATAAAAATAGTATTTATAAGTTATACTCGTTCAGAGAGAGAAATATTTTAAGTATTGAAGTATATGATCACCTCATTTAAAACTTTAACATTGGAGATTTATTTAATAATATTATATTATCAACATTAATAGTATAAGATCATGGTACTTGGAATCTAAATTAACATTGGAGATTTATAAATAGAAAGATCATGATCATCTCTAGATAATTTGCATGGCATGGAATGCTCAAAAGTAGGAGGCATCATAAGAAGATATCCTTCATTCTTGTGGCATAATTCAATGGCATATCCAATTTCAGTAGTGCAACCACTAAGTGTTGTATGTCCCTATAAATTTGTCTCATCATTTCCCTGAGGTGGTTCAAAAAAAACATTCAAATTCGATCGGAAATACTCTCTCAGTCTCTATGAGGTAGAAGTAAAATATGAGTACATTTCTCATTTATAAGATTCTATAAAATATGTTATTGTTGATGTACTTATTAAGTGAAGCAGTTGTAGGGCAGTTCTCCGTTTGGCAGATATATGATTATGAATATAATCTGCCAAAGGAGAGTTGTCCTATGATTGCTTCTGCTTAATTATGTTTCTATGATGAGAAGAAGAAAAATCACGGAAATGCATTACAATTGGCATAATAAAGGATGGTTCAATCGAAGATCTTTATGTTGGGGGATTTATGTAATATTTTTGTTCGTATGGTTTATCGTTTGATTAATTAAATAGGATCTTTTAATGAGTTTACTTCGATTCATATATATGATCTGGTAATTTATATACATGAATTATGTAAATACGTTTTACCCTATAACTCTATGCATTTCGGATTATGTAGCTTGATCTGAAGTATAAGGTCAAAATAATTAATTAGAAACGAACATTAAAAGTATTTGTAAGTTTTTGGAGCTTTGAATGGTTTTAATTGCTAGCTTGAAAGTGTTTTACAAACTACAAATATTTGATAATTCTTGGACATGTTTGTGCGAGTGTGAATAACCTAATTACATAGAGTGTATTCAAGTAATTAGCTTTTTATCTAATGAGATTTATGTAGGTTGAAGTAATAATATATATGTGGTGAGCATACTAATAAGTGTTGAGATGGCCGAGTTGGTCTAAGGCGCCAGATTAAGGTTCTGGTCCGAAAGGGCGTGGGTTCAAATCCCACTCTCAACATATTTATTTATTTATTTTTCGCTTATAATTTTTTTTTCCCTCTTATTTTTTTAGTTTTAACATTTACCATATATTTTACCTTTCAAATTATTCTCATTTACATATTTCTGTTTGAATAATTTACCAATCAGTTTAATTACTAGATTTTTCATTAGCATTGTCTACTTCAACCTCACTACACACCAAATAGGATTTAACTACTTTTTGACCATATGCATGCTAGACTTGAAAGAGATTGATAGCTTTACATGACCCTATTGATCTGTTATGCAATATTTGCCTTGTACAACCTGCTAGTTGACTTAGTCTACTCAAATTTATGGTATACTAAAACTAGCAATTTCCTTCTTCACAAGGTACCCAAAGATAAAATTGAAATTGTGTTAAAAGGTTTCGGTGCAAAAAACATCTCGCGTATATATAGAGTTTGAAGAAGGATCATACATTAGGTGTGAAGTGTGATATAGGCAACCTTATGTATGATGACCTCCTTCTCTTCCGCTGGCTTCATTACTCTTTCTAGTAAATAAGAATCTTTAAATTTCTTTTAATTCTAACACGTCTGTCAAGTTTCCATTGTAATAGGACCCACACAAGGAAAAGTATTTGTCATTCGTTGGTTGTTATTTTGATGATGAGTCTTCCCCGCCTTCCACTGTACGCAACATAAGCACATGAAATAGTAAACAATATAAGCATTAGTTTGGAGACGCAAGCATCACTAGTTAATTATGCGATTCGATTATATAACTTTATTGTTGCTCTAAAAATCGATTATAAATTTTTGATTAGTGTTATATTTTTTAAAATACTAGTTGGATCATACAACTCACACTTAGCTGTGTGTACAAAATATTTCTTGTATTGATAAAGTCTATAGAGTGTAACTCTTGCACATAGGAAACTTGGCATTATATTATATAGTATCAACCGCCCAAACGGCAAGAGTGAAAATACAGCTATATATATCTATCTAAATTATTATTGGATAGTTTTTTCAACCCTAATTAATTTGAATTGAGGCGTAGTCGATTGACACTTGCATATTTTGTTTAGCATGTTAATTCACCACAAACAATTTAAGACAACTTTTATAGATTAAATTAAATCTTTGATCAAACAATGTATACGTTTAAAATTAAATAAATAAATGTATATACATAACTAGATCATATTTATTTTGAACCACCATCTCAAGAAACTTCTATAGAACTAACTTGACCAAAAAAAATAATGATAGTTTCTTAGAAAATGTAATAACTAACATTATTGGTGGGGATATAAATGTACTATGGTGATTGAAAGCAACTAGACTACATAGAATTTTGGAAATTTTTGAATCAAAATTTGTGAAAAGTGACCACGTTAAACAACAAGTCCAAGAATTTTATTTTATTTTTAGAAAAAACATTCTAGTGAAATTTCTATGAAAAAATAGATTGATAGTGCCGGCCACTATAAAAAGTATAAATCATCTTTCCTTGCTTGTTTTTTTGCTCTTTTTGCATATGCTAATCGACATTTCCAGCTAAATTTTCCAGGCTACTTCCACATGAGGGGCGGACCTAAGGTACACGTTACGGATTCATTCAATACATATACATCATATGTATCGAAAAAAATCATTAAATAAGTACAAATAATTGCTTCGAACCCATAAATCAAATGAGTTTTGATAGAATCTTACGTTCAGAATTCATAAACTAAAAATTCTGACTCTGTCTGTGTTGGTCACACATTTTGTTGGATGATAATATAATCTTCAGATTATTTTGATGGAAATTTTGAGGCATTTAAGCTGTCAAGATTAGTATTAATCGGCAAGACTAAAGACCCTTTCAAGTGTTTAATCAGAAAAGTAATGATTTTATGTAGTGACTATTCACAGATTGACCAAGTCTAATAATTAAGTTTCATTATAGAACTAAATGTCCTATGAGAAACACATGTGAGGTCATTGTAAGTTGAGATAGAAATGGTGAAATCATATCTTTAATGTGTTACTCCTTTCCTTCTAATTTAAGCGTCTTACATTTTTTTTTTAATCGTTCCAAAAAAAGTGTTTCTTTCTTTTTGGTCGTCCCAAAAAGGACTACAAACATCTTTAATTTAAGATTACGAGATTCAAAAGTATCTTTATTTCTTAAACTTCATGTCCAGTCCAACTAAGACACTTAAGTTGGAATGGACGGAGCAACTTTTTTCCCTCTAGACTTGTCTAAATAGCTCAATTTAGTCCAAACACTTCAATTCCTGCAGGCTGCAGCAACCAAAAAAAGCCTAAATCAAGAATGCAATCACCTTGTTTCAACTGTATTTGCTGCCAGAATTCCCATGGAGAAACCTCCTCTAAAATCAGCATAACCATCACTTGTCATCGCGAATTCATCGATGCAGTAGCTTCATCCATCCAGCCAAATTCCCAATTCACTAACCATGAGTGTTTACCTTCTTGTGCAGAACTATTTGCCAACTTACAAGAAGCGTATCCACATTACAGCCAGACTAATATTGCTGATGACATTCGAGCTAACGAATACTATCACCTCACTCTTTCGAAACATGTTTGTCTTGATTACATTGGCAATGGTCTTTTTTCTTACCACCAACAACAGAACATGATCAAATCTCATCCAATTCACGATTCAATCGCCTCTTCATCATCAGCTCCACCTCCTCCTCCTCCTCTTACTCACAACGAGCCTTTCTTTAACATTTCGTATAAGTCAGTGAGTTTAACTACTCAATTGCTCTACGGAGGGCAAGAATCCGATATAGAACGTAAAATGAGGAAAAGGATTATGAAATACATGAATATCTCTAAGCATGACTACTCAGTGGTCTTTACAGCTAACCAATCTTCTGCATTAAAGCTCTTGGCTGACTCTTATCCCTTTGAGTCTAATGCTAACCTCCTTACTGTTTACGATCATGAAAATGAAGCAGTGGAAGGGATGATCGATAACGCTAAGAAAAAAGGGGCTAAAGTAGTATCAGCAGAGTTCTCATGGCCTAATTTGAGAATCAATTCAAGAAAACTGCGAAAAACGCTTAGTGTCAAGAAGAAACAGGGGTTATTTGTTTTCCCTCTTCAGTCTAAAGCAACGGGAACAAGATATTCGTATCAATGGATGAATATTGCACAAGAAAACGGATGGCATGTCATGTTTGAAGCATCTGCTTTAGGTCCCAAAGACATGGAAACATTAGGCTTATCAATCTTTCAGCCTGATTTTCTCATTTGCAGTTTCTACAAAGTGTTTGGTGAAAATCCTTCTGGTTTTTGTTGTTTATTTGTGAAAAACTCAACCATATCACAGCTCAACAAATCATTTACTAGCTTGGGAATTATTCGTCTTGTTCCAGTAGACGCGAAATCATTTGAACACAAAAACGACTCCTCTTCTTCAATTTCATCAGAATACAATCAAGAAAACTCTGTTGCAGAATTCCAAGAAATCGAACTAGTGTCTGATCAAGAACCAAAGAAAATAACCACATTGTTCGAAATACTGAATTGGGGTAACAAATCCAACGAGAAGACTCTTTCAAAGACAACTACGAGCTCAAATGAATTGGAATGCAGAGGATTGGATCATGCTGATAAACTCGGCCTAATACTAACAAGTAGCAGAGCAAGATACCTTATAAACTGGCTAATAAACGCATTAACGCGTCTTCAACATCCTCATACTGAAGATATTCATTATCCTTTAGTGAAAATCTATGGATCAAAGATTCATTTCAATAGAGGACCAGCTGTGGCATTCAATGTGTTTGATTGGAAAGGCCAAAAGATTGATCCAACACTAGTACAAAAGCTCGCGGATCGACACAACATATCACTTTCTTGTGCATTTTTGAAACATATATGGTTTTCAAAAATGTATGATGATGAAAAAAAGACAATCTTGGAGAGTTGTGATGATGATAATTATAAGAAGAAGGGGAAATTGAATTGTGGTGTATCAGTTATTAGTGTTTCAATTGGTATGATGACAAATTTTGAAGATTTGTATAAGTTATGGAGTTTTATAGCTAGATTTTTGGATGCTGATTTTGTTGAGAAAGAGAAATGGAGATACAAGGCACTTAATCAAACAACTATTGAGGTGTAGATCGAATACTTTTTTTGCTGGAAATACCACATTGATACTTTTATTATCAGTCATTTGTTTTGCTTGCTCGACTCTTCAAAAATATCATGTCTTATTTGTGTCTGCTTATTCAAAATGTGCACTAATATGAAGGAATCGAGATGCACCTTATGGTATTTCTGAAGAGTCGAGCAATATAGATTTAGTATTTCTGAAGAGTCGAGCAAAAGATGGGATGGCCTTTAGATATTATCCTCCCAACTTTTGTGAAATTATATATGATATCTTTCAAGTAACATATGGGGAGATTCGATTTTTTAAGGGTCATTTGCACTTTGGTCTTTTTACTTTTTCGTTAGTTATAAGTTCATATTTTCGCATCATAATGTCATTTCATAAGATATAAGTTCGATTTTTAAGGATAGAAATTAAATATCATTTTATATGAAGGGCAAAAATTAAAGACTAATCTATTTAAAGAACAAGTCCGATAGTTAAATAATTATTTTGTGACTCATTGAGCGGGAAAATCCAGCTTGGGCAGCCCAATAGTTGGGTCCATGTGTAACAAAATTAAATTTTAGGTTTAGTAAACATACAAATCATATTTATATGCTATAACTATAGTTTGCATAAAGTTTGCTATGGCTATTAATTTATATATTTCGGTATACATATACATAAAAATTTGTATATGTATATGTAACTGTATTTTGTATATATATATATTTTTTTTTTGTGATTTTCAGTCGTATATATATATGTGTATTATATGTATTTAAATATAAATCTATATATGTATATGTAACTGTATTTTTGTATACAGATATATTTGTATACAAATCTCTCTCGTTTTATACAAACAGAAACGCAATTTATACATTTATGTTTGTGTAAAGTGAGAGAGGCGAGGGAGAGACTGGCGAGAGTGGCGAGCGAGATTCGCTGGGGAGAGAGGCGAATGGCAACTGTTTGCTACGGATTACAATTAAATCAAACTATGGTTATAACATTTAATTTGAATTAATAGTTTGTTATTTTATACGATTTTCCCAATGTTAAACTACCATTTGGGCTGTTATATGATCTAAGCCCAGTGGTTTTGTACCCATAACATTTGTAAAAGATTATAGTATAGATGTAATTATAGTATAGATGTATATGGTATGTATATATTTGACTAAAAAAAATAATTGTACACATGGATATGTATTTTAAATATGAAATTAATAAATAAGTACGTCTTTCTGATAACTTAAATTTTTAGATAGAATAGTAACATATTACTATACAATTTATTGGATTGTTATAGATTTACAAGTAATGAATCGGCCTATTAAATTAAAATAACAAATTTCGTATTTATTTTTTTAACGAGTGTAGCAAGTTAAATTTGGACAAGTAAAATAAACAGAGGGAATATTTTTAAGTAAAATAACTAAAGGACTGTCACAAGCTTTAAATGCTAGTAATTTTTACACCTCAAAGTTAGCACAAATTTCAATAAAAACAATAAAATATTCTAAGCTCAAATTTTTCGAATCTCACCTACTACCAAGCAGATATAGAGAAAGTTCATCACTTTAAAATACTCCAGACGTTCATTTTTATTTGTCATTTTTTTTTAAAATGAATTTTCATTTTTACTTATTGCTTTTGACATATTAAGAAAAAACAATAATAATTTTTCATTTTTACCCTCCGCATTAAATACTTTTTTTTCAAATCATTTTTCAAGACTTAATACTAAATATTATTTAATAAAGATAGTTTGGTAAAATACCTATATCCATAATTATTTTCTTAATAAATATGTCAAGTCAAAATGATACAAGTAAAAGTAAACAGAGGGAAGAATATTTTTTTTGCTGTTATTATTTTTCCAAAACTAAGCCATAAAGGACTGAATTTCAACTCTCCTGTTATTAGTGACGAAATCAGAATTTTTTCCAAAAATTTTTTAAAATATAAACAAATACATGTCAAGAAGTTAAATTAAAGAGATTTAACAACGTAAATAAATAATTTTGACTTCATTATACGAAAAATAATATTTTTGATTATTATAAATTTTAAGGTATGCGTCTGTTTATTCACGGCATTACTAACTTAGAGTGAGCCGCCATGGCTTACTTAAAAGTCTGACAAACGTGAATTTCAGTTGGAAAATTTACTTTAAGTATGGCGGCTTTATTTTTTGGCTTGCAAATTTTCCTTCTTATTTTAATCTTAACGTTGAATGTTCACTAAGTTGGTGAAGGAAAAAAAATAAAGTATCGAAGCGCGAATTATTGGTTTCATTTCTGAACTATTGACAATATTAAAAACACTAATTTATTTGACTAACTGAATTTAAATATACTCTCGATCTTGTAACATGAGTGAAATACATTCTAAATTCTCGCCAAGTTTAGGGGTGATTCCAACACTTCTCTCGGTTGTTTATTAGTGTCGTGTTCCTACAAGAGTTTGAGACCATTTGCAATGCTATGTGACAGATCGGGTATCTAAGTTTAGTTAGTCAAGTAAAATTGTGTTTTTAAGACTGTCAATAATTCGAAGACGAAACTAATAATTTGCATCAAAATTTAAAGATATTTTCAATCAATAAAAAAAAAACAAATTAACGGACTTTTATACTCTCTTTTTCCCAAATAAAAAGGACTTTATTGTTTATCACAATACAAGTTGGATATTTAAAATATTATATTTTGTCAAATTAAGAAGGAATTAAATATTCTCATTATTGTTACATCCAATATCTACAAGCCTAAAAGGTCATGACAAAGTTATGTGCAATACCACGTGCGATTTCACTCTTTGAGCTTGCGATAAAAAGTCATTGAATCTCAACCCGTTAGTCAGACTAGTTTGTGACAGGTTCGATTAATTTGAATTTATATTAAATAATTTTATAATAGATTTTTTTGATAAAAATGACCCTATATTTTAAAATTTAAAGTCAAAATGATTATGATGGCTATAATTTATAGGATTACTTAATTGATGTATCATGATCGAATTCATCCAAAATAAAAAATCTAATTGACTCTCGAAAAATAAAATATATTTGAAAAAAGAAGTTATCTTAAAACTCTATCAAATACTTGAAGCAGGAAAAGTATAGAATGCTTTAAGGAACATAAAATTTCTTACTATCACTAATTAAGGAAATACTCATCTCAGCCTAATCGTATATTTATTGATTCAACTCATTTTATTTCACCAAAATTTAATGTATTAGAACGTTTAAAAATATGAACAACTCATTTTATTTCACCAAAATTTAATGTATTAGAACGTTTAAAAATATGAAAAAATAAATATATCTTAATCGTTATATATACAATATAACTTTCTTATCGAATTGATGAATACATCGCCTCTATCTGGCTCCGCTCCTTCGGTCCCACTGTACTCCATTGATCTGCAATTTTGTATTTTATTTTTTTATACTGTAGTACTCCATCAGGTCTTTGTTTGAAGTATCTTCCTGCATGCACTTAATAAATTGGGGTCAGTTTTGGCTGTCAGAAATATTATTAGCACCTCCCTCGTTTCTTTTCTGTCAGCCACCCTACACGTGAAAATTATTTTGGCTATCGATAGCAACACATGTAAAATCGTAAAATTATACTAAATATATTATTTTTTCAGTAATAAGGATCGAATTTAGAATCTTTATCGATTTTTTGATAAAGTTTGAACTGTGTAATTATCTTATCTAAAAAATTATTAATCCTTAAAAAAATAAAAATTCCAACATTTATAGGATTTATTTTTCAATTTCAAACGATGTGGAGCTTATGAGTACAAAAAATTTAATGAGAATACCATAGAAGAATGTTGCAACAGAACATATAACTTAACTGTACTGTTAAACTTTCCTTAATTATTAATTAATTTTCACTCTTATAATATATTATATATTACTTGTATCTTTTATTCATTGACTCGATGATCTTGGTTGGTGGCTTGCATTTATGACCGTTAATTTATGTTGGTTTATTGTTGAAGAAGAATTCTTGTTATATATCGTAATTTTTTTAAAACTATTTCTAACAAATATATGTAGGCTATTGAAACTTAAAAATATCTCTAAAATGATATTAGATTTTAAGATTTAATCAAAATTTATAACTTAAATAAAGATATTAAAGGTAAAACCAGTTCTGATCCAAAAAAAAAAGGAAAATGAGACTTAAAAGCAGTGGCGTAGCAAAAAAAATCATGAAAAGTATCCAAACAATTCAAAAAAAACAATCTTATATGGATTCAATCTTGCATACTCTGCACCTAATTGCCACCGAGCTACTTGCATTATCTTATAGATTTTAAGCATAAAAAAAAAATGCAGACACGGAGATTCAAATTTGGACATCATATAAGTTTTGTGGAATGTCTTGCCATTGCGCTATAGGGTCAGGTCTCTATTGGTTTGAAGGTGTCCAAAACAATATTTATATCAATATAAAACAAGATTTGACCAAAATATATAATATAATTTTTCAACAAAGAGTATCCAATTGACACCACTGTAACAAAGAGCATGCAACTGATCCTTTTTAAATTATATATGAAAAATTTACGATCAAAGATATATTTGATTGAATCTTAAAATCTGAAATGTATCGAATAAATTAAAACGAAGAGAGTATATAGTATCAATATTTTCATATAATATTTTAGTTCTAAGTTAGTACTTTTAAATAATGCATACCATCAAAGACTTGATAAATTTAAGGTCTAAGTACACATTATAGTCTCTGGTCTTCGAATTATATTTTGGTTCTAACTAATACCTGCCATCAAATACATGAGAAAACAAGTACTAATGGGCTCAAATCCGCAATTTATAAAGGGAAACTAAATAAATATCTAAAGGCAAAATAATTACAAATATATACCGCTTTACAATCATACTCCACTAAATAATTACACTATATATCTCTAATTAATTTCGCTTAGCTGATATTAAATCAGTATCATATATTATATTGGTATCATTAAGGCTGATAATTTCGCTTAATTGATATTAAATCAATATATATATATATATATATAAATATATAATGAATTGGTATTATTAAGGTTTCTTGTTAAGAAATTATTCATTAGTCAATAATACTATAAAAATGTATTATACTCTTATAGTATGATTAACTAATGAGTAATTTTTTAACAAGAAACCTTAATGATATCATAAATATATATATATACTTATAGTATCATTAACTAATGAGTAATTTCTGAATAAGAAATCTTAATGATACCACAACAATACATATACTCTTATAGTATCATTGACTAATGGGTAATTTATGAACAAGAAATGATACCAATACAATATAAATGCTATACTGATTTAGTATCAATTAAGTGAAATTATCAGCCTTAATAATATCCTATGATCCTGATTTAGAATCAATTAAGCAAAAATTATCAGCTTTAATGAATGGGGATATGAATTGTAATATTTTTTGAGAGAATGATATTTCTTAAATTACTTTGGATTGGAGTATGAATATGTAATTATTTTGAGTTTATGAATTATTTATGTGGTTTTTCCATTTATAAATGATACCTTTATTATTTCTTTGAGGCTTTGCTTCAAAATTAAAATTGTTAAACAACACAAAAAAGATTATTTTTTGAAACGCATTAAAAAGAAAAAATAAGACGAGAAGAGGGGCAGGGAGTAGAATTTATTTGGAAAATAAAAAAAAATGTTGGTCTGTATTTGAGGGCTGGAAAGAGTAGTATATAAATCTTATACGGTCTCTCTCTCAACACAACTTCACTCATTTCTTTCTTCTTTCTCGAATCACTCTCTTTCTCCCTCTTCCCGAACTTGTAGGATTTCCTCTCGAACATTCTCCTCGCCGGAGAACGAAATAAACGTCGTCGGTGTTCAGGTGATTGAAGGTTCTACTTTTGATCCGTTCAATTCTTTTGGCTCGAAGTTGTAGTTGGAACAAATCGGAAATGGCTTCTCAACCGAAGAATGTTGGAATTCTCGCCATGGAGATTTACTTTCCTCCCACTTGTCTTCAGCAGGTAAAATTTCCTGAATAAACTTTGCTAAATACGTATATACATCTACATGCGTATATTTATACTTGCAGATGTGTATCTAGAGTCTACGATTGGGTTGTATTTTAGGTGCTACAGTTTTGGCAGAGGACAAATGAAATCGGCTTCTTCGGAATAATGCTTTCCTCGATGTTAATAATTACCAAATGCCTTTTGTTATTGCGATTTGTATTTCTATAAAGTTTCCTTTTAATTTTCCGTTAGAAATTGTTTTTTTACTTCAAAACTATTAAGTTTACTTATACAGAGAAAGTCATAATTGCTTGGAAAGTTAGATTTCTATTTAAGATCTCATGATTTATGAATATGAGATCATAGATTTTAATTTATTGCACTTGCATGTTGATTGTTAAATGTATTGTGTATAGCTATGCACTTTACATGGTTTTGGTGCTTTGAAGCTAATTTTCTGATATAATGTAATATTCAAACAAGTTTATAGATTCGAGGGGAATAGATCTGCTAATTTCTATGAAAATTGCAATGTTTAGGAAGTATTGGAGGCTCATGATGGAGCAAGCAAAGGCAAGTATACAATTGGTCTTGGACAAGATTGCATGGGCTTTTGCACTGAGGTTGAAGATGTTATATCAATGAGGTATGCAACTAACTTCAGTAGCTGCAGCAACTACGTATCAATTTCAAACTAATGAGGGTCAGAATGTGAATCCTCATTGCTCTGGTTCATATGGCTCGATTTCGTTTTAGTACTTTATAATACGTGACTAATTTCATTAGAAACTGTTGTGTCTCTTTTCATTGAACTTTTCATCTTCAGTTTGACAGCTGTTAATTCCCTACTGGAGAAGTATTCTGTTGATCCGAAGCAAATTGGTCGGCTAGAAGTTGGAAGTGAAACTGTTATTGATAAGAGCAAATCCATCAAGACATTCTTAATGCAAATATTTGAGGTATTGGCTGTTGCTTCTAAGAATGCTGATTAGTAAACAGTCAATTATGGTGCTTTCAAACATGTGGACAAGTGAGACTTAACTACTAACTATTGCATGATGTACTGATTAGCTCAAAAATAGAATATTAGTTGCAGTCAAGTATTATAAATTATTTAAGACATGACTTTTTTGCTGATGCTGTTTGTTACCCATCTAAATTGTCACCTAGGTGAAAACAAGTATAATGATAATGTATTATCCAGTTAGTTACTTGTTTTATAACAAAGTAACTCCTCCAAAATGAGCTTAATATTTGTTTTGACATTTCCTTGGAAAATAAAATGTTTGTTGCATCATTGTTCCCATTTGTCTTTCTTGATTTTCCTCTTCATTGCTAAAACTTTACTTTGTTGGCTATCACTTATGTTTATCATCAAAACTTATTCTTGTGCTTTACCATGTGAAACAAGCAGAAACATGGAAATACTGACATTGAAGGAGTTGACTCAACTAATGCCTGCTATGGGGGAACTGCTGCATTGTTCAACTGTGTAAATTGGGTGGAGAGTGCTTCATGGGATGGACGCTATGGTCTTGTAGTATGCACGGATAGCGCAGTATGATCATTATTTTCATGCATTCTACAGCTTGAGTTTTGTCTATTGCTTGCTTATCAGATACATAGACTGCAATGCCTGAGCCTTGCATGATTTTATCCATTTATTTGAGAACTTCTGTTCACAGGTCTATGCGGAGGGGCCTGCTCGGCCTACTGGAGGAGCTGCAGCCATTGCTATGCTTGTTGGACCTGATGCTCCTATAGTATTTGAAAGCAAGATCAGGGCTAGCCATATGTCCCATGTCTATGATTTTTACAAGCCCATCCTTGACAGTGAATATCCAGTAATTTCTTTTAATCCCTGCTTCTCTTGTTGATCTTCATATTTCACATGAATGTTTCAAAATGCTACTTTGTCAAAACTTTGGGTTAAGTTTAATTTTGATTTTTTGAGAGTAGTGGGTGTTGAGAGTGGTATTTTACAGAACTGATAGAATCTTTTGCAAGCTGCCACTTGCTGCTGATACCTTTATGATTGGTTCTTAGAGAAATTGGATAAAAATATGATTTAGATTATATCAGATAGCAGTGTATTGCATGGCAATCTGTAGAATTTCAGTTTCTCTTATTAGTTCCTTGTTACCGACATTCTTGATGCCTATTGCATCATCGCTGTTGAAGCTAATTTTCCATCTGTGCTCTGTTTTATGATGTTAATTGTTGTTGCAGGTGGTTGATGGTAAGCTTTCACAAACCTGTTATCTAATGGCACTTGATGCTTGCTACAAGAGTTTATGCAACAAGTAAGTTTCCGGTTGATGCAACCTTGTATTTGGAAATAAGTTTCTCAAGTATCTTCATTTAGTGACCTTTTACTTCCATCTTTTAGATATGAGAAATTGGAAGGCAAGCAATTTTCAATGGCGGATGCAGCTTACTTTGTGTTCCATTCACCATACAACAAGGTAGCTTATGAGAATCCCATACATATTATAATTTCCTTTTTCTATTTCTCCAAATAAAGGGATATAAACAGCTATCTGCATCTTTTTTTAATCATGCAGCTCGTGCAGAAGAGCTTTAGTCGATTGCTGTTCAATGATTTTCTAAGGAATGCTAGGTGTGTTACTAATTTTCTCTTAGAAAGAAGTCTTTTTCTTGTTTAAAGTAATTCTTTGGACTGATCATCCTCATTTCTGCATTTGCAGCTCTATTGATGAGTCTGCCAAAGAAATCCTGGCCCCCTTTGAATCCTTAACCGGTGATGAAAGCTACCAGAGCCGTGATCTTGAGAAGGTTCACCTTCTTCCTGAAATGTTTTTCTTTTTTCACTAGCGACTTCCTGCAATTCTTTTTCAATACATTGTTGGAAGCGATGAAAATGAAGTCTTAATGTCTCCTAAGACTGAACTGAAAATGGATTTTTTTTCCATGTACATACAGGCATCCCAACAACTTGCTAAACCACTTTATGATGAGAAGGTGCAACCTACCACATTGATACCAAAACAAGTTGGCAACATGTACACCGCATCTCTTTATGCTGCTTTTGCATCCCTCCTTCACAATAAGCACAACACATTGGTAAGTACAAGTTATTTTAAAAAAAAATAAAAAATGTTCCTTACTGCTCAACACATTGGTAAATTTTGTTCTTTTATTCCTTACTGCCTGTTTCACCACCATTGCCTAAATAATTCTCCCGGTTTCTGAATCATTTTGTCACCTCAGGCTGGTCAGCGGGTAATCATGTTTTCCTATGGGAGTGGATTGACTGCAACTATGTTTTCGCTAAAGTTTAACGAAGGTCAACATCCTTTTAGTTTGTCAAACATTGCAAGCGTGATGAATGTCGCAGAGAAGTTGGAATCGAGACATGAGGTATGCCAAATTTTGATCTCACGATCATTTGTAGATTTAGACTCCATCACTGACTTCATTTAAGCTATAAAATATCCAAGTAGCTGTCAGTAATTTTATTGAACTATCCCTCTTTTTTCATCATAACCCTGACTGATGTCAATAACATTTTGTGCAGTTCACTCCTGAAAAATTCATCGAAATATTGAAACTAATGGAGCACAGATATGGTGCCAAGGACTTCGTGACCAGCAAGGATTGCAGCCTTCTCGCACCAGGAACCTACTACCTAACAGAGGTTGATTCCAAGTACAGAAGATTTTATGCAAAGAAGGCTCACGAGAATGGGCAGGTCAACGGACACTAGGACACCAAACACAGTCCTTGCACGGTGTAAGGCCATATAGTAGGCTCGTGCTGTTTAAGTTATTGTTAGCGCATAGAAGAATAACTAGTGCTCTGGTAGATTTGATTGTTATTACATGTAGTTTCTTTTCCAGAGTAGTAGATCCTATGCCTTTTTTTTTTTCAGTTCCCGACGAGTTCTAATGTTGTGTATCTCCTGTCTTCACCTGTTTGTGAAATGATTGTAAAAGTCATCAACCTAGTCTTTGGTTGGAATTCATTTCTCATCTGTAATAAACTGATGTATTTATGAGAAAGATCATTTTTATGGGTGATTGTTGAAATTTGTGAAATTTATAAACTCGTGATTTTCATATAACTTATGCATGTATTAACCAAGTGTTACATTTATTATTGAAATTATTTGTTCGTACTACCATCAACCAACTAGGTTCAAGTGTTACGTATTTTTTTTCCCATTGGATACTAGTTTGTGATTTTCAGATAACGACCCTCGGATCAATTTTGACTTGCATATTTTCCTTCTTATTTTGATAGTAACGTTTTGAAGTTGGCTAAAAGTTGGTGAAAGAAAAAGAAATAAAAGCAAATGAAAGAACTTTTCTTCATTTTCTTTAAATAATAAATAAAATAACTTCAATTAACACAAGTTGGACCTTTAAAATACTCCAAATTGTGTACTTCAATAATCAATTTAAGAAGCTAAGAAATTATATATTCCCTTCTAATACATCCTATTTTGACGTTGAATATGGAGTACCTTAAAGGTGTCAGAATGAATTTTTATATTACATTTTACTTCTCTATAATGGTATACATTATAGCAATATATTTTATTTTAAAAAAAATTTACCCCTCTATAACCTCATACTTAAATATTATATACATATTTAAATTAATTTACAAATATATTCCTTCTTTGATGCCCAAAATTTTAAATTAATTCGAAAAATGAAATCCCAAAATATGTACCAGTATTAAACACAGGCGGGAAACCAAAACACCAGAAATTTCTTTTTGTTAATCCTTTTCTCATGTGTATTTGGTAGCCCACTTGAAGGGCGATTCTCCCATTTTCCTTCTCCTTCCTCTCTTTCTCACTGGTTTAAATTATTGAAACTCAACTTTGGTGTCCTGATTTGAATTAGTATATTTAATCGAACGCAAACATGCCAACACACACATCCATTCATCTTCTTTCTCCATCACAAATTTCCTCTCTCTTTCATATTCCTCGTCGGAGAAGCAGTGCCGGAGAAGGAAATAAACGTCCACAGTCCGGTGGTTGAAGTTTTATTATTTAAATTTGTTCAGTGTTTTTTTGCTCAAAGTTATAGTTGCTACAATCGGAAAATGGCTTCTCAACCGAACAATGTTGGAATACTCGCAATGGAGATTCACTTTCCTCCTACTCGCCTTGTGCTGGTAAAGTTACTATACTAGTAACATTTTAAATTTATACTTCTTATTTAGCTGCTTAAGCTTGTTTGTTCGTTCGTTCCAATTGAGCACCTGAAATCATGATAAACTGTTCCAATTAGACATTTTGGGGAAGTGTTTGTGCGTGTTAGGTAAATAATTGCAGTTTTGAGTCGAATATGAAAAGGAGAGGAAATGCGTATAAATTAGGATAACCATTTTATTTAAGCTCTCGGTGATCTTATGTTATGCACATGTATTGTTTGTATTTGTTCGCGTGCTTTAAAAGCTCTGACTCATATTGCTTTTATAGTTTCGAGGGAATAAGACTTTTATGAGTTAATTTAAGTAAAATTGCAATGTACAGGAAGAATTGGAGGCTCATGATGAAGTAAGCAAAGGCGCGTATACAACTGATCCTGGACAAGATTGCATGGGCTTTGTTATTGAGGATGAAGATGTTGTATCAATGAGGTATGTAGTTAACTTTAGTAGCTGCAACAACAACTACTAGCTAGGGATCAGATATATGAATCTCTATAATCCTTCTGCTTCATTTGGATCCATTTTGTTTCATTACGTAATAAATTGTCATAAAGAAACTGCGGACTAACTTTATTAGCTAATACTGCAAATACTACTATGTTTTCATCTCTTCTCATCAGAACATTTCATCTTCAGCATGACGGCTGTTACTTATCTTCTGGAGAAGTATGCTATTGATCCAAAGCAAATTGGCCGGTTAGACGTTGGAACTGAAACTATTATCGATAAGAGTAAATCTATCAAGACATTCTTAATGAGAATATTTGAGGTAACACCCATTCCATCAAGGCAATGTCTATTATGGTGTTTTCCAACATGTTGCCAACTGATTAAGACTTAATTGATAAGCCTTTGTGTGACATACCTCTGATTCATCTTGTGAAACAAGCAGGAACATGGAAATACCGACATTGAAGGAGTTGACTCCCATAATTCTAGCTATGGGGGAACTGCTGCATTGTTCAACTGCGTTAATTGGGTGGAGAGCTCTTCATGGGATGGACGTTATGGGCTTGTAGTATGCACGGATAGTGCGGTATGATCATTAATCTTTCATGCAATCTTCAACTTGATTTTTGTGTATTCCTTTGCTTATTAGATACATAGTATGAAATGCCTGAGCCTTAGCATTGGTTTTGTTCATTTATTCGACAACTTTTGTTCACAGGTCTATGCAAAGGGACCTGCTCGGGCTACTGGAGGAGCTGCAGCAATTGCTATGCTTGTAGGGCCTGATGCTCCTATAGTATTTGAAAGCAAGATCAGAGCTAGCTATATGTCGCATGTCTATGATATTTACAAGCCCATCCTTGACAGTGAAGATCCAGTAATTCATTTTATCCTTTAAGTTTTCGTTCTCACAGAAATTGTTTAAATACACTATTTAATTTGTATCTAGAGAATAACATGTTGCATGACATTTTTTACAATTTCAGTATCATTACTGATATCTTTTGCACGCACACTACATCCATTGTTGAAACTTCAGAATTTCCCTTGTGTGTTCTCTGTGTGATGTTAATTGTTGTTGCAGGTGGTGGACGGTGAGATTTCACAAACCTGTTATCTTAAGGCCCTTGATTCTTGCTACAAGGGTTTATGCAACAAGTAAGCTGCCAGATGATGCATCCTTGTATTTCGAGTTAAAATTGTTAACTGTCATTGTTTAGTGACCTTTTGTGTCATGTTTTTTCAGATATGAGAAAGTGGAAGGCGAGCAATTTTCAATTGATAATGCAGCCTACTTTGCATTCCATTCACCATACAACAAGGTAGGTTATAAATCTAATTTTTCCCCCTCTGTTTCTCTAAATTAGTTCATTTAAACACTTATCTGAATCCTTTCTAATTAATCTTGCAGCTCGTCCAGAAGAGTTTTGGTCGTTTGCTTTACGACGACTTTTTAAGGAATGCTAGGTGTGGTAAAAAATCTTCTGTTAGAAAGGAATCTTTTCATTGTTTAAACGAATGTTGTGGACTGATCATGTTCATTTCTGCATTTTCAGCTCTATTGACGAGTCTGCTAGACAAATCCTGGCCCCATTTGAATCCTTAACTGGTGATGAAAGCTACCAAAGCCATGATCTTGATGAGGTTCACTAACAATTGCCTACTTCTTCTTCCTGAAAATGTTCTTATTATACGACTGACTTTCTCTGATCGTCTTCCAATACTTTATTTTAATCATTCAACCTCACCACATTTGATATCAAAACAAGTTGTTAAGCCATTGCCTGATTAATACAGGCATCCCAACAAGTTGCTAAACCATTTTACGATGAGAAGGTGGAACCTACTACATTGATACCAAAACAAGTTGGCAACATGTACACTGCGTCTCTCTATGCTGCGTTTGCATCCCTCCTTCACAATAAGCACAACACATTGGTAAATACAACTCAAAACTTTTCGTCTTTTGTTTTTTTGTTCTTTCGTGTATGTTTCTGAATCAGTTTTTGTCCTCAGGCTGGTCAGCGCGTAATCATGTTCTCCTATGGGGGTGGATCAACTGCAACAATGTTTTCGCTAAAACTTAACGAAGGTCAACATCCTTTTAGTTTGTCAAACATTGCAACTGTGATGAATGTTGCAGAGAGGCTGCAAAAGAGATATGAGGTATGTGGAAATTTTCATGTTGGTGGATTTGTTTGCAGTAGCATTCAAATGTGTTTTTAGAATCCTACTGAACCTTGTCATCGACTCAAATTACAACGTTTTTTTGCAGTACACACCTCACGAATTTGACATTTTCGTTGGACTTTATGAGGCCAGAAGAGAGTTTGGCATCAAAAACGACTATTGGTGTGAAATGCCTGGCAGCATTCTTCCACCAGGAGCCTACTACTTCCGAGGGGTTGATTCCGAGTACAGAAGAGCTTATGGTAAAAAGACTCCCGAGATTGAACAGGAGATAGAAGAAATAATTCCAGCATAACTAATGCAAGCATTATTAATACACCATATTCAACACTATTCTCATACACCCTACAAAACGACCCCGAGTGTGCCTGCAGGATTTTGCTTCTGTATGCATTTGTTATTCACTTTTTTCATTACGAGTTTCGTGTTTGTATTTACATTTTATCATGATAAAATTGGTTGTTGGGTTACATCTGTTTTGCTATTTAGTGAGTTAGATAAATTACATTCTTTAAATACCTGGTTTCATTAATGGCAGAGCCAGAATTTTCAGCAAGAGGTTTTAAAATATGAAGAAGTAAAACACAAAGAAGTTACAAGAGATTCAATATCTACTATATATATATATATATAGACAATAATTTTAATCATATATGTCGAAGACATATCTCCACCATCGTGAATTGTGAGGTAGATATAAATTGATATACAAACCAATTGTGAACCTAATAAAAAGTTGTAACATATAAAAAAAAAAATCATTAAAAATCTTTTAATAAACACTAGACCGATCAAGATGAATTGAGTCATAATTGACTTGCTCATAGTTAAACTAATTGAACCGATATATTTTCATGAACTAATTTTACGTCTTTAAAATTTGACATCCCCACAGTATCATAAAGTCAAGTACATGTTGGACCAAGGACACGAGCCATACACATGCTGGGACCACTTTCATGGGTCCAACAGAATTCCCCATACCCCACAGCATTGTACGTACATGGACTTGTTTGTAGTGGTCCAACAATGACAAAATGGGCCTACCATCCAATTTGAGCCGTCAAGTGGCCCAACAGCCGTGTCTTAAGGCACAAAGTAGAGCCCATCTACCTTTTACAAGTGGACCACTTCACACCTTAAGGAGCCCACCACAATAGCTACCACCCACCACCTTATGGCCGAAGCGTAAACATACATGTTGGATAGCTGGTTAAAGTTATACAGGTATTAGTAATAAGAAAATTTATGTATCTAAGTTTAGTTATTCAGAAGGAGTATTATTTATGTATCGTAAGTTTATATGTGTGTTAGTATGTGGAATTCTAAATTGCAAATCAAACACTATATTAATTTTATATATAAATAACTTACCTTCTAACTAACTATCAGAATGTGATATTACTTAAGCAGAATTTAATACCTACATAACTCGCCTCTAAATCAACTACCACACAACCCTTAAATGTATAATTTTTTACACATTCATCTATTTTGAAATAAATTCAGACATGCTGTTTAAAGTTTTAATATTGATAAAGTCTGAGTTCTAGCAAAATGTCTAAAAGTCACATGGCTAAAGTTCAGATATTTCTACTTGAATTTCAATTATTTTATCTAAAATCTAGTTGTTTTGTCTCATTTCAACTATTTTTGCTTGAAGTACATGTATTTTTATTTAAAATTCAATCTTCTTCATTTGAAAGCTATGCAAAAATGTATTTACTTCAAATGTTACGTATCTAAAGTTATTTTAAAAAATAAATAAATTTACAAAAATTCTTTAAAAATTAGGTGGGAAAAATTACATGGTTATGAAAATATATATTAGTTAATTAGTCATCATAACTATAGTTTTAGTTAATTACCACTCACGGTCAACATTCCGTGATAATTACGTCGGTTGGAGTTTCGAATTTATATAATATAATTTCTATAAATTTTGTGTAATGTAATTTTGTATAATATAATTTATATAACTGTTTAAAGTTTAGATGTTTGTGCTTGTATAAATTCGTTATTTCGAGTTTATACAAAAGTAACTCAATTATACAAATATAATCGTAAATTATACAAACTCACCTGTGAATTATACAAACGAGATAACTTAAATTGAAGTATACCCCATAAGTATATAAAATATAGTTATAGATCATAATTAAATTTATTATAATGACTATTTGCGAAAATTCCGTAATTAAATATCTTCCAAGTTTTTTACCCATCTTAAGGTGATGGGCCATATAATTTGAGCGGTCTGCTAGGTGAAATGGGCCTACAGTCCTTGAAGCACGCGCCTGGTCCCACTTTATCTCTGGACCCCAGGCCCCACCACCTCTCTTTGCGTTAATAAGACTTCCCTTCTTTTTTATTTCAATTTTCATGTTTAGACTTTAGATATTTTTTTTTAATAAAATAAAGTTCAATAATCTTATTTTGTTATCTATAATAATAGAAATAGAGATAAGATACTATAATAATTTATGAATCTAAATGGTTTTCTTTATTTCATGAACAAGAAAAAAAGTATCTTTTTCAAATCTGAATTCATAATTTTTGAAGCATAATGAGTTGTTATAAATGATAGAATTTTGAAAATCAAACTTAACGATTTTAAATTTTGGAAGTCTTTAATACAACTCCATTAACATAGCAATTGTTTATTTTCAAGTAATAGAAAACAAACATGATAAACAAGTGTTAACTTTTTCATTAGTATATATAAGCTTTTGATAATTACACTATTATATCAACTTGGGGTGATTAGGTAAGAAATGTACCAATTAGTTAAGAAAAAAAGTACAGCCTGTTGTCCATCCACATTATACTTTTCAGCAGAATATTCTTCTCCGAAAGTCTTTATTCTGTCACGAAATTGATTTGGAATCATCAAAGATAAAAATCAGACGTCTTAAGCTCAAATCCTGATAATGGAATCACTTTTAATAAGAAACGTTTTACCTTTTAAAACGAGATTTCTTGGCACAAATCTAGATTAGTTGGATACCGAATATCAGATGAAAAATCGATTTATGTTTTGGATCGAGAAGCTTCTATTTTGGCCCACTAGACAAGGTGGGCCGTGGGCCACACCACGACCACCAATGGAAGTATACCACTCTACGCAAACCCAAAACTGATCCATCAAAAGCCCACCGTGTCCCCACTCTTCTCAAAGTCCTAATCTACTTTCACACGTGCGATACTCACGTGCACGTCTTCAACACTTTTTTAAAAAATTCAACACTAATCACTTCACTTAAAACCTGTCTTTTCAGAAACTCACTTTATAATTTTTCTCATTTCCCAAAAACAGATCACGGTCAAAAGTTTCTCCAATAAGATTATTAAATTAAGAGTATCTGTGCTGGAAAGGAATTTTACGTGTAATTTAGATAAATGCATAGATGGTGTGGGAGAGTTGGTAGGGGAGCGAGACAATCAATATAGAATATCTATTTATTCTAATGGAACTTATTTTTTCTACTTTTACCGTCCCACGGAAGATGATAATGTTTTGTGAAAATTGTTTTTAAGGTATGGGTGAAAAATAAAAGACCAAATGTTGATGCCTAGTAAGTGCAAAAATGACACTTAATGAAGTAAAGCACTAAGTAGGTTAGGTTAATTGAAAGTCATTTGATTTCCACTTCAATGAATTAAAGTTTAGGGCTTCAAAGATATGACAATTAAAATAATGCAAAAATTTCAGTTCTTTAATACACAGTTAAGTAAATTATAATAAAGCTGAAGGATGATAATGTTTCCATTGACAATTATACAATGATTTATTTGTAATTTTTCTAAGAGAGTTACACATCATTCAACTTCTAATTAACATTAGTTTAACAAAAGCAAAAGAAACAAAAAGTGAATAGCTAGTGTGTACATACAAGAGTATTTTGAGCATAAACTCTGCCTCTATCTTTATATTGAATTATGACTTAGGATCGATTTTAAGCCATAGACCTTCTTGATCGCCCATTAACCCGTCTTCTCTATGACCGCTTTGAAGATGTAGCTTGAGGTTCTTGTTGATGATTTCCACTTCGACTCATAAACTGTAACTCTTTTCTATCATAAATCTCAAGTGAAAAATCTCTTAGCATGTGAGGTTTAACATCGTTTTTATTGTTGTTATTTCTATCTGTGCTAGAGCTTAAACTAGCTGGAGCCATGTTAGACTTGTTCGACCCAATTTTAGGCCCCGTAGTTGTTGCTGCTCCATCATTCATCGATAACGGCCCTGGTGGCGGACCACTAATATTATTCGTGGCTGCAGCGGTGGTTGGTGCAGCCACGAATGATGATATTGGCCTCGTGGCCAAATTAAATACAGGTGTCCATAATTGAGGATACTGCTCCACGACGTTATTGTTATTGGCCACGTTTACTTGAGCTGGTGGGACCGTAGCTGGTATCATCCAAATGGCATTGGATGGTACCATCATACCCCTATTACTCATAGCCCATATAGGTACTAGTCCCGTCGGAGGAGCAGCGGTGGTTATTGTTGCCGGCGTGGTTGTTACCGGAGCAAACTGTGAAACATTTGCTGCATTTCTATTCAAACTTCCAACGTCATCAATAAACTCCGAGTTTGATGATTTCCTTCTACGTTTCTGTGGATTGTTCTCGTCGATTTCTCGATTACTCGCCGGAGAACTCGTCGGAATCTTAAGCGTACCGTTGACAGAAACTGCTATCGCCGGTACAGTTCCGGTTCCGGTGGCTTCAATAATAGATTGCTCCGCATGTTCAAGCAACCACCGAACAGTTTCTCCGTCGGACTTATGACCTAGTTCTCGGGTCAACTGGAAGATCCGAGCCGCACATGTAGCAGGTATTCGGATCCTCCGTCCACGTCCCTCTACTTTTGTGTGGCGGTCCTTGGTGGAGGACCGCCTTGGAGCGGCGGTGGTAGCCACCGGCATAGGCATTGACGGAACCAAAGTATGATGATCGGAATCAAACGGTTCTTCTTTCATAGCGGAAAACACCAGTTTTTTCTCATCGGCCACTCCAGCACCGTCCATTTTCCGGTCATTTAGATCTCCGGCGGCGCCGTTGCTGAGCTCGGAGGTGCCACAATCATCATCTGGGTCATGAAAACTGGACATTTTTTTGGAAAAAGAAGAAGAAGAAGAAGAAGAAGAAAGGTGTGAGTAGTGGAAATGGAGGAAGAATTGGAGGATGAATCAGACGGTTGAAGTTGAAGAGGTATATAAGGGAAGAGTGAGTGGGATGATGACACGTGTAGGGGTAAGAAAAGTGTGACTTTTTCTGAGTGGACCATACTGCCACAAATGGTCCTACAATTGGTGTAAGAAAAATGGATCTAAAATGTGGCCCTCTCTCACCCCTTCACTACAATAAGGTCCCCACCATAATAAGGAGGGGCCTCTACTTAGGGAGAGGGGTGGGTGGGTGGGGGCATGAATAGGTATACTCTTTTTTTTTTGGTCGAGAGAGTATTGAAAACACCTCTAAATTTTGTGTGATCTATTAATTTCATTCTCGAACTATTAACAGTCTTAAAAACATCATTTTACTTGAGTAAATAAACTTAAATATACTCTCGATCTTGTAACATGATTGAAATACACCTTTAAGTTCTTGTCAAGTTTAGGAGTGTTTTCAACACATGTCTCGGCTTTTTATTAAGAATACCATGCTCTTATAAGAGTTTGAGACCACTTGGTATGTCGTGTGGCAGATCAAAGATGTATCGATTGTATATCTAAGTTTAGTTAGTCAAGTATATGAGTGCTTTTAAGGCTGTCAATAGTTTAAGAAACTAATATTTTACGTCGAGTTCAAGGGTATTTTTTTATTCTTCTTTCTTTTTTTCTTCATTCGATGTCCGCTATCCATATTGGAGCTCGACTAAATTTGGATTCATCCCGAAAAGTCCTACATTGAGGGGTAAAGCACTACTTAACAAAGGTGAGTTTGTACCCAAGGGGACTCAAACCTAAGACTTCTGGCTAAGGATGAAAGAGTACTTATCATTTCATTGAAAAATAAGGTATAATAATTTCAAGAAAAAATTATGATTATTATATCATGCGTTTGATTAGGAAAATTATCTCACCATGTATATTATAGTGATTGAATAAATTGTCTCATATATATGGTGGGATAACTAATCCTATGGAATATTACAATACATGAGATAATTGTATCTGATATCCTATAACAAACAACCTCTAAGGGATAAAGACATTTTCGATTAATGAGTTTTTTAATTTTATTTTGAATTTTTTAAAATGATTAATATTTTGAGAAACGATAAATATTTTGAGACAGATGAAATAGTAGGTAACAAAACCTATAATCACCTATGACTATGGTAAATTTGTGGCTCGCAAATTGCTTAGATTGAGTATTTTAAATTTTTCTTCCATTACAATCTTCAATTCATATTATTTACTTATCTTTTAAGAAAATTCACAGTTTTTAAATAGATACTATTTAATAGCTTTAATTGTATGAATAGTTGTCTTAGTACTCTCTTAAATTCTCACTTATTGAATACTCCCCAAATGATCAATATGTTAACAAAAGCTTAATACATAGTTAATTTCTTAAACTTTGTTATAATATTTTATTTAGACATTTAAATTATGCATATTCTAATTGAATATCTCAACTTCTACTAGAGTATTTTAATTACACACTTTCATTTATTAAATAGTTAAGTTAACTAAATAAAACATGTCATTTAGGTATCTAAAATTGAACTGATTATAGTATCTCAAAAAAAATATAAAAAAAATTTGTGATAGGAATACAAGATAGGGAAAATGGTAGAAAATTCCTGAACTCATTATGTCAATATATGTGCTTTACAACTCGTGTTGACACTCTCATAATGTCCATTTATGACCTCATTTATTGATTTTGGAAGTTTAATGACCTCATTTTTCAAACAAGTTCTCACTCTATTTTAGTATTCATGGACAGAGTTATTTAATATTTGTGGCTGATGAAAGGTGATAAATATCTCGAGAATTGATTGTGATGCGCAAAAATTGACACAAACATCACATTCATTAAAAAAAAAAAAAAAAGACCTCGAGAGGCTAGTCATAGAAGTACCACTAGATAGAGAGTGAGTTACTACTTCATTGGATGTTTGGGGGAGAAAATTCATCTTCAAATTTTCCCTTCCTTTTAATGTTTTTTTATTTTAACTTTCCTTGTTTATTTTATCGATCACAATGATGTGAATCGAATTTATTGTATTTAGTATACAACGCCAAACAAGATGATGTGTTGAGAAGTGTGTATACAGACATATATTTGAAAATAATTTAACTTTAAACTTTTTATTTTTTATCCTTAATTAATAACAAGCTTTCATAGTCATAAAGATGTCTATGACATGTTTAAGATATATAATAAGTTTCAAAAAATAAATTTCGTCGAAACTTCATGACGAGTCAAGCACCCCCACATAAAATAAAGAGAAAATTTCATGTACACTGTGTTAATTACCTTTATAGATACCTTTATTTTGGATTACCAAAAATACCTTTATAGATCCCTTTGATAATTCAATTCCTATTTTTATTCATAATTATATGGGAAATATAATTTTTATTTTCCTTCTTTTGCTACTCACAATCACTTAAGATTGAATCCATTTGTGAATTCAATCCCTATTTTTATGCATAATTTTATGGGATATTCCATTTCTATTTTCCTTCTTTTTCTACTGATCACAATCTTTCTTTCTAAAAAAAAATCACCTCTTAATGCATCAACAAAATTATTCCCTCCGTCCCTTTTTAGTTGTCATGTTGCACTTTTTGAAAGTCAATATGACTAATTTTATAAACTATAGGAAAGAATTATTAATTGCAGTTTTTTACATATCAATATGATGAAAAAATACATTGTAAAATATTAGTCAAAGTTCTTATTGTTTGACTCTAAGAAAATAAATCATGACAACTAAAAGGGGACAAAAGGAGTATTTCTTTTCATGCTTCCAAAATCTACGCAATGATGTCTTAAACATATATTTGATATTTTTATACATGTCAAAAATATGTGTGTGTACTATTGATATAATAAATTTTGAGAATTTTCAATACATTAGGACCATCTCCAATCCACCTCTATTTTACTCTTCATTCTCTATATTTGGAGAGTAAAATAGAGAATGGGCTCTCCAACCATTCTCTAAATGACTCTCTATTCTCAATTTATAGAGAGGTGAATAGTAGTTCTCCAAATTTGGAGAACTAATATTCACCTCTCTGTTTCATTTTTTCATTATTTTATTATTATTTTGTAATTAAAATATCATTTTTCATATAAGACCATTAATTATATCTCTATTATTAGTAATTCATTTTAAATGTAATATAACATTTTAAAAAATATATTATTTAATATATACTACTTTCATCCCCAATTAATAATGTTTCAATTTTTTAAATTTTCATAACTTTAATATAGTCTGATATCATTATTAATTTTCACTATGAAGAATGCACAAAATTAAAATGATAAGATGAAAATTTTAATTTAAAAATACAATACATAACATAATAATTTAAATACAAGATAAAAATACATAACATAATAATTTTATCACAATAATAATTTAGTAATCCGGTAGGTCATTTTCAGATTTAACAATATTCGGAAAAATTTAGTGTATGATCCACATAATTAGTGTAGTTGTGATTGCGGTTGTGCTTGTTGATTTCTTTTTTCAATTATTCGTAATTGTTCTTGTTGCATAAAAATCTCCGATTTGAACAATCTTTAACTAGACATAAAATAATTAAGGATAAAAATGCTCATTTTAAACTCCGTAATACATTAATAGAGCATTTATGGGAGTAATGTAATAATCTTGAAAGTAGAGTATTTATGTAATTATATTTCATTAATAATTTCACTTTTATTTGAATTATCCATTAATTTGTATATTATATAATATTAACTTGCAATTTATGTTATTTAGAAATTTTGAAAAAAATAAAAATTTATAACAAGTAAAGAATTTGAAAATAATAATTTTTTTATATATGAAAATTATATAAAGCGATTATTTGGAAAAAAAGAAATAAGGAGGTATATTATGAAATAAGAAATAAGAATGAAATAGAAATGATAATATAATATTGAGGAGAGAGAAAATGATTCTTTTTTAGAGAGTAAAATGGAGAATTGAGTTGGAGTTGATTATCTGAAAAAAAATAAAAAACTCTATATTTGAATAGTAAAATAAAGATTAAGGTGGGAAATGCCCAAAGCATATTAAAGTCCATATATTGGCTCAATCAAAATGGCCCAAACACTTGTCCTATGGTAACATTACTATCCAATCATGCATAGGCCCAAAATGAACTAAAAGTAGTCATTGATACTTGGTCTCCATCTTCTTTTTCACGCATATTAAGAAATCATAAATAAAAAGATAGTTTTACTAATTCACTTAAAAGACTTCTTAAAAATTTTACAAACAAATGTAAGTATTTTAAAAAAGAATTAATTGCAAGGGTAACATAGGAAAAAATTAATTAATGTTTTCTTGATTTAGTAAGGTGGACAACTAATATGGGATAACTATTTTTAATAAGATGATCAACTAATATGGGACGGAAGAGTATGAATTTAGCTACAAAAGAGTGGTTATTGAACCCCGTTAATATATATATATATATATATTGAATCCTCTAAATGCGCCAAACGTGTAAGTCATCAAAGTTATTTTATGTTTTAAAAAATGGCCATGCGATGGTTGCGTTTAATTTTAGATCCATACTTTATTGTGACGGGTTACAATTAAGGATAACAAATGGGTGTGGATGGTTGCGTGGCAAACTCACATAAACCTGCAAAAGCTATAACATGTCTCGTATAATTAAAATTTCTATTTTAAATCCGCATTTTATAAATAGGTACATACGTATATATTCCCCTGCAAATTCTATGGAAGTACATACGTATTTGCATATTATTTTTTTTAACGGGGTCAAAAATTAAATAGGTGTCCTTAGAAAGGACATCTCATATAATTTCTCGTGTTTTTAAGGGTGTCAACTTAGTCAGGCCGACCCATCTTAGACCCAAGCTGAGCTGGATTGCCCTTAATGGGCCAAGTTGAGTGTCGGCTCAATTATTTAGGAAAGGGCATAGGAGTAATTTGCATAAATAGACAAACAAAATACTAAAGTTATTGTCTGCATCATTTCTATCATCAAATTTCAATTAGTTTGGTCTATTTTGACGTTTAAAAAAGTAAAAAAACGTTTAAATGAATGTATCAAAATGCCCTTTGATTTTGCAAGTAGAAAGTTAAAATTAGAGAATTGCTAAAAAGGAAAAGTAAACCAAACAAACTGAAACAAATCATTTTTCGATTTTATTCATGATGAAATAAATACCATTACAACATTCAATACAACAATAAAGGAAAAAGATACTGAAAATCAGAAACAAAGAGAGAGGAGAGAAAAGCCAACCCCAAATATTAGGACTGAAAACATAGTTGATTCATTGAACAAAGAAAAAAAAAAAAAACATATAAAAATTGGATCTTTTCTTTAAGTTTTCAAGCTACTGGTGTCTTCCTATTTGGCTTGAACACATTCTCAATGAGGGACTCCTTGATGGACTTCATGTCAGGGAATTCCTTGCTCAATTTCGAAGCATCGAGCTCATTGTTGCTTCGTGGAGCGACAATGACCTTTGCTTGCTCCTCGATTGTGAAGTTCTTCCAGCTGAAGCTTGGGTCAATATAGTCACGGTACATCTCCAGGATCTCGTTGTGGCTAACAACTCCAGGATTTGTGAAGTTCCATATGCCAGTGAGGTTTCTCTTTGCCATCTCGATGGAAATAGGGAGAAGTTCATCCAAGATTGTCATTGAGTTTGGGATGTCTACTACCTTCTCGTATCGAGTGATCTTGGTGATGAAGTTTCGGGGGTTGGTCAAGTCTGCGGAGATGGGCATTCTGACTCGTAGTGTACAGACATTGTCGTAGTTTTTCAGTAATTCCTCCACCTGAAATGATCATCAGCCAAAGTAAGAATAACGTTGAAGGTTTTAATCACACTCCAAACATTAGGTATAATAGTTGGCGGTGATCAAAATTGGAAACCTTCTTCCAGTATGGAGAAGAGTTAAACTAACTACCAAAAAACATAACATTTCCAACAAGTAGCACAAACATGGACAGCCTGGATCGAAAAGTTCCACGAAACGTTGTAGACCAAGATATAAAACAATCTGAATGGAGCTCAATGACAGAGAACGAACCAATGACGTAAGAAAGAATTAAACAAGACAAGAAAAACAAATAGTACAACATTATTGAACCATCTATCGTGAATCCGTGGTCAAGCTTTATTTACTTTGGAACTCAACTCTGCCAATTAAAACTCATCATTCCTCTCAAAAACCCGGATCAATTTGCTGCACAAGCATTACTACGTATCTTGGATCGTAGATCACAATATCTCTAATCAAATCATTAACCATAAATATAACTAATCTAAGACATTATAGCACATCCACATTTAGCAAGTACGTTCGTCGCAACAAATACACAAACATTCCATATAGGATCTCGCCCCTGCATTTATAATACTAAGCAAAAGCTCGTAATCATTTTAGTACGTATAGCACACTCTACACTCAACGAATCAACACCAAATTCTACTTCTCATATTCAACTACAACAACAAAGCCTCAGTCCCAAACAAGTTGGCGTACGATTACATCAATCCTCACTACTACTACTACTGCTACTGTATACACATTAGATCATCTCAATTCGAAATTAGTTGAGTCCGCCACTATATCCATTCTGCTCTATTCAGGTTCATTTCATTCCAATGCTAAGCAATTCGATCGCCTACACGATGACTAACTTAGTTCCAACAAGTTTGTATCACCTATATGGATCCACATTAGATCAATAACTTCAAAAAATCTACTTAATCAACTAGAAATACAGAAAAAGCCATAGATCCATAAATGCATTAGCTAAACAGATCTCAAAAACACAATTAGATCAGAGAACATAAGTAAACAGTGAGTTAATTCTCACCATAGCTTTAGTCTTTGAATAGAAAGATCCGATGAAATTAGGAGTATCCTCTTCCTTGAATCCGATACCCGACCCTAATGTATGACCCGAATCGTATTCAAAAATACACCCAGTAGCATAGTTGATAAGGATCAACCCTTTCTCTCTACAAACATCAGCAAGCGTCAGGGTGCCGACCACATTAGCTCTGATGGTCTCCACCTTATGGGATTCACACCAGTCAACATTTGGCCGGCCGGTCACACCGGCGGCGTTGAACACATGGGTCGGGTTGACGGTGGTGAGGTCGGACTCTAAGGAGCTCCGATTCTCTAATCGACCCGACCCATATTCGTATTCTATGCCTTGAGCTTCACAGAGCTTACCGAGTAAGCCACCAATCCAACCAGTTCGGCCATAGATCAAGAACTTGTATGGCTTATCTTGTGATGAACCATTAGCTGGGAAACCCATAATGAAAGTGAAGAGTAAATCTTGTAAGAGAGAGAGAAAAATGGTATTCAAAACAGAATGAAAAATGTCAAGAAAATGGAGTATTTATATACACGGTTTATAGCAAGAACAGGTGGACGGAGGAAGCACAGACAGATCTAAAATATGAAATCACTACTAATATTGTATACTCCATCCGTTCCAAAATAAATATCACTTTATTATGTTATGTCATGTCAGCTTACGCATTAAGTATTAATTTAAATATCTTATTTATTTTGATTGTTACTTAAAAAGTCTTATTTTATTTAACAATACATTTGGTGTTGTTACAATTTACATCATCACTTTAATGTTTTTTCTTAATTTGTCTTTATTTATTATTTAATAATTATGTTACCTTGTCTTTTTATAGTAGATCTATTCATACCCTACATTTTTTTGAAGATTTATTATTCAAATTATTGATATGTAACATTATGTAACGACAGAAAACAATACAATCTATCTGAATATTGTATTCATTAAAGCAATACAATATGACATATTACGAAACAACACGTAACAATCATCATTTCGCTTCTTAAGAGTCAATTTAACTGACTTTTAAAACTAAATTAGATTAGATTGATTCGATAGTTTAAAATTAAAATCTAGATATTCAAAATCTTAATTCTATGCGATGATTGATAATTACTAATGACATCTAAGAGTATAGTGTAATTGTCAATGTAATAGTTGAAAATTATGAAATCTTAATTCTATGTGATGATTGATAATTACTAATGACATCTAAGAGTATAGTGTAATTGTCAATGTAATAGTTGAAAATTAAGAAGTCTTAGTGTTCAAATTCATGTACAGTACACATTCTAAAATTAGTTGAACTATCTTGACACTATAATTATTATTTTATCTGTCTCAATTTATACGAAAAAGTTAGGTGGTCACACAAAAAATTGGATTTAATGTAGGAAGGAATGATGTCTTTATTTGAACAAGATGTGTGGGTGAGACATGAAAACAAGTCATTATGGAAATTATGAAGCTACCAAATGAGACAATATATTTATGTACTATTATCACTATGGCCCTAATAGATTTATATATATATATATTATAGTATCGTATTTTATAAGATATAAGTGTTTATAAGAAACATATTATAGTAATATCATTATTTATTTTAATAAGAATTAATTCAATTTGATAAGACTTATGAAGACTTGAATAGTTTAATTCAAACTTCTAAAATATTTCTACAGTTAAAAAATGGGTTTGGGTTTTCTCTTAAAAAATATTTTTTCCTCAAACTTTAAAATTCTTGCTTTATAGTTATAAAAAAAAAACATACTCAACGAACATATAATACAATTAAAATTATCTTTTAAAGTTTAATTTTGAATTTAGTTCCTTTCCTCTCTTCGTATCCTATTTTGATGAATTATACTGAATATGTTATTTGTTTAATTTTGAGTTCTAGTGTTGAAGATAGAAATACTTAATAAGGAGTGATTTATTTTTTTGCTTAATTGCACATGGTGCAAAGGCAGATTAGTATTCGATAATAAATTTTGAATGCCAAATGCATAAAACATTTTTCTTTATATTGCTCGATATGATGTTTTTATTTACTTTTTTAATTTGAAGAAGCTGGTTATTCAATAATTTAATATAGGGCTAATGAGTAATTTCTGAATAATAATTTAATATATTCAATATACGGTGACTCAATTAACTGTAATTATCTAATAAAATAATATTATTCCTTTATAATAAAAAAGTCACTTAACTGAATATATTATGTGGAATCTTAAGGTAAAATTATGGGGATACTCATGTAAAGGTAAAATCTATTTCTAATGATAGTAGACTAAGAGAAATTGGTTTTGAAAAACTGCAAACCTTTTTAGTCTTTTTCAAATAAACAAAAAAATTTAATAATTTAGAGAATTAGTAAAATCCTAGAAGTTTTTAAAAAGAACTCAGTATATTTATTTTATAAATTTTAAATATCTGATTTTATATATTATTGCACAGATCTCCAGATATTCCATTTTCTTTGAGGAATATTAAAAATTAGTTTTCTATTCTTGTTTCAACCAATCCCAATGAACTTAAAATATATACCAACATGAGTCGTAGTGCACTACTCCACCAAAAACCAAAAAACAAATGCTCTGTTGATGAAATACTACAAGCTCATTTTTTATCACTTTACTCATAAAGACTTCTCTTTTCAATCGCTGTCGATTCAAAAATAACAACATACTCGGTGTAGTTTCACAAGTGAGAAATCGCTCTCGAGTCAAAATCATCAAAATACAAAAACACCTTTTTTTCATATTCTAGTTTGTATAACCAACACAAACACCAATTCACAATGGTGCAAAAACAATATAAAAGAATTAATCTCAGGCTGCAGAATGAGGATTCTTGAAAATCCCTTAGATCAGATGGTGAGATTTTCTTGAACACCGGTGAATGTACCTATTATCTTCCCTCCGATATCTGGAAAAGTTTCACAGCCAGGAAGTGACTTGACTTTCCCCGTTCGATCAACTTCAACAGGATACTTAAGAAGGTGGCCTTTCATTTCAGTTACTTCATCAGCCGCGTATTGTAGCCAGTTGTGTTCACCAAATACTCTTATCCGTCTCACGCATTCAAGGCTCTCTGGATGCTCAAAACATTGCTCTAGAGTTCCGGTGTGCTCTGCCCACAGTGACATCCTATATCCGTATATCTGCAGTCGAGATGTAATAGCAACTGAGTCACACAATATGGCTTCTTGGAACAAAATGCATTAGAGGTTAAGAGGAGAAAGTTACGACACTACAAGAAATGTTCCAAATTTACCTGCGCATGTGGTCCAGCATGTTTGTTTGCCCATGTATGATGAGGCTGATACGCGCCCATTGCAATTTCAGTATCTCTGGTGCCTTCCAGAGAACGTTGATTGATGTTTGCAGATCCCAATATGACATACTCATCGTCTACTATCATTCCTTTTGAGTGGACATAGATCATAAAACGTCGACTTTTCTGAGTGAGTTCCTGAATAAGGATGAATTACATTTATAACAAAGATCAGAGTCTGATAATCATTGGAGAAGGATGAAAAACAAGCTACCATAGTCAGAGGAACAGCCGATTACCTGAGGTGTATTTGGCTTCGAACTTCTGACAACTGTAGTGATTCCATTTTCCGGAACCTCACGATTGCCAAGGCAGAAGAAAATCAAATAGTCCTGGGGTTCATATGTGTTTTCCAGTCCTACCTCTTGTAAAGCTTTGTAAATAGTTTCGTACATCATCTGCATGGTATTGTGCTGCAAATACAAACAACATTCGTTATGAAGATGCAACCTGCATAAAATATGCAGCAAATTCTGAACTAACATGCAATTAGGCCCAAAGATATCATAAAGATATCGAAGAACAGTAAACGAAGGGCCAACGAACTACTAATTTGTCTTGTGAAACAGAAAGGACTAGTAATTTATAGAAGAAGAAATCAATAACGAAATCATATATCAGATTACTGCAATCACATTTTGCATGACGAAGACTGTCACAGAAACGATGGACTAAAATATACCTGCCAAAAAAGTATTCTCTGAGTAGCAGTACTGGTCGGATTACCCTCTGGCCACATAGGAAGAACTATATATGCTGCAAACCTCTCATTTGCTCGTATTTTGTTGGCAATTTTTAGAGCAATTTCCATTGGTATCAAGTTATTTGCACCTAGAGACAGAAAGAAGATTTACCTCAGCAGTTCAAATATAATGATGAGTGGAGCAGTGAACATGATACGAAACAATCACACAAATCTTTTTTCACATGGACTTTCTAGTCACTTGTGATATTAGACTGATTTATGTGGAAAATATTCAAGAGATTCATAGTTCATTAAAAGAATAAGAGATTTGTTTCCCCGTAAATTAGTGTTTTAGAGTCCTCACCTAAATTTTGGTAGTTACTCCAATTATAGGAAGACCCTAGGAAGTACTGATTCTCAATGTAGATGAAATGCTGGGAAGCTCGAATTGCCTTTACGTAGGCAGTATGTATGCTCATGTCTATCAGCACATTCTTACCGCACACTAGGTTCTGTTACAGGAAATGGTCAACACATTGGTTAGCTTATGATATATAGTTGGCATGTGTTTTATATATTGAAGCATTTAGAAGCAAAATCTTGCCTTGTTAGTGGCTTCTTTGGGATCTTTGGGGAAACCTTTAACCGAGTTGGAGTCGATTGACCGGAAAATCTGCACGTGTAACAATGTTAGTCAGGGGAAATCAAAAGGCAACTTAACAAGCAATGCTAGATTCAACTCCTAAGTACCTGGACGTGCCATGATTCTGCATCATCTTCTCTTAGGCAAGGGACATCAGCTATTCCCAAAATATCAGGAATTCTGTCAAGTTTGAGTAATGCATCATCATGTGAAGCTTTCATCTTTTGAAGTCCATGGCGCTTTGAAGCCTTCAACCAGCGCTCCTCAAAGTTAGTTAGGACATCATATGCAGCAGGCCCCTCGATCCGACTATGTAAATCATGCCAAGGTTCTCTAGGACAACCAGTAGTAGGGCCCTGCCAAAGTTCAAGAAAAGATACACGTACAAACAGATCAGGACGACAAAAATCAAATTTCAATTGCTTGTTATAAGAAGCTAGCCAACCAAGTGCCTAGATAACAACTAAATTTTGTGACGACTTCTTTGAGCATCACTAAACCTTTTCCAGAGGGAGTTGCAACGTTATCTGATTGCATATTTCAGCAGAACTTCCACTTCTACATCGTTAAGGTAATAACTAGAGGATTAACAAAACTGTGGATCATACAATAAGTTCACAAGTTTAGGTGTTTGAGACCTATGTTACTATTTTCTCATGGGAAGAGAGAAGGCTATAATTTATAAGTGGAATCCCAAGAGATATGTCCTTTAAGAACATTTAATGAAATAAGGCCGTAAAGGAACTATCTGGGGAACAGTCAGTAATAGAAGTGTTTGACCTACCTAATGGAATAAGCCATATGTTAAGAAGCAAAAATCTTGGTGTATGACTGTATGTACTGAATTCTATAGAGAAAAATACAACTATATCGAAAAGTCGCCACTTAATTTGTCACACAAACAGAAAGTTAAGTCAAAAGAAATGCATCATGGACATAATATTCAAATATTACCGTGTAGTTAGGCTGATGAAAGTCCTCCTTGTGCACATTTTGCAACGTTCTAAAGATAGGGTGTGCTGGAGTATCATAACGCCCTTTGCACAAATCAAGTCCCCCAACAAAAGCCATAATCTTTCTCTGGTAATTGCCAGCATCTGCATCCACTATTACAGTTTTCTGATGATGCGTGTATATTGTTTCAGTTTCCTGATGACAAAAATCAAAGTGGTTCAGTACCTACGCCAATCTCAGGAGAGACTAAGTACTTCAGAAACAAATACACAGGCAAGAAGAAGAAGCTACATAATGGAACATACTCATTCAAGAAAATTCTCCATTTTCATGAGTAAATATAAGCTTCGGAAACTTCGCCATTTACTGATCAATCTATATTTCAGTGCGAGAACCGTGAGAATTGGAGACGCAAGTACAACAGTTGCTAACATGATATGGTTGAGAAATACAAGAGTTCCAGAAATGGTAATTGAATACTGTATGCATAAGTCATAAGTCAGAAGCGAACCTGCTTTTTGGCCCAGCTGTGTCCTTTTCCAGCAGAACGAGGACAAAGTAGCACTTGCACTGAAGAATGCTTAAAATAGCGACGAGTTTCTTCATCATTAGTTCCCATTATTCCTTCCTACATATCACAAAGAACTCATTAAGGCTTCTTTCATAGAAGTGGCATCGCAGAGAAAAATATATACTGCTTCTAGTTTTATCATGTATAAAGCTACTGACTCAGAGTCAAAAGGATATCATTTACAATATTTAAAGTCATACAATGAAAGTATGATTATCTGGTAGATAAATACGATCTACTTGTGCATTCTTGATGGTACACCATGCAACAAAGAAACACGTGTTTATGAAACTCATCAACCCAAAATGTAGGTAGAATCTATGTTAGATTATACTAATTTAGTTGCTCATTCCTGAATGGCATACGGATAAAAATTACTCAGCGATGAGATTCCTGATTCCCCCTTTATCAATTGACTGAGTTAAGTGTTCTATTTATGTTTCTCAAGTAAAGTTCAATTCTTATTCTTTTGATTACCTCACTATTATTGCTCAAAGAAAGCAAAAAGAGATATGATACTAAGGTAAAAAAAAAAAAAAACAGAAAACTGTCTCTAGGTACTTACAGTACTTACAGTTTTGTATCCCAAAATGCTCTTAGAAGTAGGATCATCCCATATGAGCAGCAGTACTCTCACACCTTCCTGGGACTTCCTCTTGAGAATTTCCCCCAACATACTCTTCTCAGCATTGTCATTATCCCGAACAAGCGTAACTAGGTGGTAGACTGACCATCCTGTAATGTAAATCAACCGACGAGCTTGAGTGATTGCATCAAATATATCCTGCCAGCACTGTCCATGCTGATACTGCACTCTATTTTCAAGCCACAAGTTCGGGAGGCTGCCTTCGGGCACATGAGCATCCTGATAAAGTGTTACTTTGCCACCTCTTCTTAGAGGGAAGTAAGTCCCCGGCACGCCTTGATACTCGTGATCTCCCCCCACACCACCATGATAAAGGGGTACCCTCTCCATTGGAGTGAATTGAATTGATAGAGTAAGTACAGCTCCCTCCTTACACGGCTTCCCACTACTATTAAGAACCGGAAATGTTCCCTCAATCATTGCACCAGAGCATAGCTGCTCTACAGAAATTCCCACAGCACCAATAATTTGTGATCCTACAACATCATTATCTTTAACAACAAAGTGCACTTCTGATGCATAATGTGCCACTGGTACATAAAAATGCTGCATCCATACCGGATTTTCGCTATTGTTAATCACATAGGTCCTAGCAACTACAGCATTAGATACTGAAACTGTGACATAAGGATCACTAGTAATTTTAGGGGATCCTTCTTTTTTACTACCAAGTTTTGCCAATCCTCCCAACAAGTTATCCAATTTCTTATGAAATAAATCCATGTTTGGCAAATTCTTAGCCTCCCTCACCCAAATATCCAAGTTTCCATGCAACAACAACACCCTAAGTGATCCTGCTGATGTCTTAAATGGGACAACCTGGACCCCATGTTGTGAACTTCCAGACATAGATTCAGAATAAGAGAATTGAGCCATAAAAACACCTTCTTTTAGAAAGTCAAAATTATATATATCAGTAAGGACAGAGCATAAACCAAAATAGGTAATCACTCAAGAATCAGTCACAATCAATGTAAAGATCTCAACTTTAACTCAAATAACAACAACCCCAGTCAAAAAAAAAAAAAACAAATCTTGAAATAGAAATTTCTCAAACAAAGAAAAAATTAGCAGAATGGAGAAAAAAGATCAGCAAGAAAGCTTGACAAACCAAAATAACAAAACCCCAGATGGGAAATGATGACCAAAGGTTTTACCAGAGGATATATAGACCAAAAAAGTTGAAATTGGAAAATAGGGTTTCGAAAAAAAATTGACTTGGTAAAAGGGCTGCTGAAACTGAAAGGAACTGAGAAAACAAAGGATACAAGAAGATGGAGTTGAACAAGTTGGACCAAGAATGATCCTTTAGAGTTTGTATTAATTAATAATTGATCAAGCAGACCAAGTTGAACAGAAAGATAATGGTATTAAATTCATGTAATCCATTTTTTGGATTTAGTTTTGAAAGATTTGAACTTTTGAAAAGTTTGAATTAAGCATCCATGAATTACAATTAGTACTAATTAGTACATATTAAAGCTAAAAGTTACACTTTGTAATGAGATTCCAAAAGTGGGCTGCTAATTCAAAGGAAAAAAAAAAGGTGTTTCTTAGAAGCTTCTTGTGTTAATACTCCGGCAGCCGTTAATGTTGTGCCGGCCGCCAGGAAGACAAATAGTTGGATGGATCAAAGAAGTTGATTGGACTGAAAGGAAATACTCTCTCCGTTTCTATTTAGTTGTCATTATTTTAGGTTTCACGTTCCTTAAAAATGAACATAAATTAATTTATTTTGATTAACTAATTTGAGCAATGAATATTAATTAATTATTTAATTTTTTTACGTTGGACAAATGTATAATTTCAAAGGGTAAAATAAGTAGAATAGTGTCATTATGCATCATTTATTTTCGGTAAGTTCAACATATAAATAGAAGGGCGAAAAACTTAAGTATACAATTTAAGTACCTTAATTACTACTACTATATAGCAATAGTTTTTTTTTTCAAAAATAGAATTTAGTATTAAAAAAAAAAATAGCTTAGAATTAGTCAGCCACGGTTTTCTCATATTCCCTGATTTTCTCCAATTCTTTTACCTTCCATGATTTACTCAGATTTGTTATAAATTCTCTCCCATAAAAAAAGTTTTTTGACAAAAATAAAAGTCTCCTTCTACTCCAATCTGATCGACAGTTCAAACATACCAACAATTCTAATTAAACACAACGGACGATGAGACGCATCAGACATGTGATAAATCACGATTGAATTAGTGTTTTATTACGCGACTATTTTAATTATTTTATTTAATATATTTGGAATTTTTTTTTCATGATCATTATCTTATAATCTATTATTTTGGGTATATGTTTTTCTGTTACAATCTGAATTAAGGTTGTTTATAAATCACTTTTATAGATTAAATTTGGGTATATTGAGTGGTGTGTTATTTTTTGGTATTTATTCGTTGCTTTAATTTGTAGGGTTTTGTTGTTTAGTATAAAATTCATATTGCGTGATTCTGTTTTGGTAAATGGTTTGGTGAAACGATGATTTTGTGGTTTAGTATAAAATAAATTTTATTAAATTTTTTGGTAGATTATTAGGTGTAATTGATAGTGTACATGGTGTGATGATTTGGTGTAATTGTTATTCTGTATTATGTTTTTATAAACACCATAAGTCATAGTTTTTTTTTTGGTGTGAGTGTTATCTATTAGGTCGCATAGAAAAATAAGTTTTGATGATTAATATTGGGTAAATAATTTGGTGTTAATGATGGTATATTTAAATACATTTATTAAACGTCAGATTCAGTGAATTTTTTTTTTGTATAACATTAAGTGTATTAATCAGTGCATTTGAATATCTTTTAGTCCATATATAAACATCATATTTCGAGAATTTATTTTTGTATGTGATCTGGTGTAATTAGTATCTTTTAGGCTTTATATAAATACCATAATTCGAGAATTTCTTTTGGTGTGTGATCTGGTGTAATTGGTACCTTTAGACCTTAGATAAACACAAACTTTCAAGCTAATATTTTGGTACATCTATTATTTTTTGGTAAATGATTTGGTGAAAATGATGGTGTAGTAAGCTAATTTAGTCGTCAACCATTTTGTATACCAGCATAATTACCATTTTGTATACTAGCATGTTTGCCTTTTTTGTATACTAGCATGTTTGCCTTGCGAAAGCACTTGGGATATTCCATCGCATGTTTTGGAAGAGGTAATGTTACCACCAATCGCAAGAAAGCAACCAGGCAGATTACCAAATAATGATCGTAAGAAGGAATTCAACGAAGGAAAATGCAAGAGAAATAAAGTCATTTGTAGTAAATGTGGTACACCCGAGCATAACAAGAAGACTTGCCCCAAATTTGTGGATCAGGCTTAACAATAGTGTGTTTTTTTTTTTTTTTTTTACTTAAAACATTATGTAGTTGAAACTTTTAGTTTTATGTTGGTAGGATGAATCATATTATTGAATGATATAACATTTCCGATTGCGAGTTTTTGAACTTAAGTTATCTTTTTATGCACAAATTTATATACGTAAATGGTTATGAACTAATTGTAAATTTTAATAAATGAAAACAACTGTGATTTTTATAATATTGGTGTAGTATTCAAAAGTTATTATCTATTACATGATATTGGTGTAATTATCGCTGTAAGGTTGGTGCATTCATATTATATTGAAGGAAGAACTAAAGGCAAAAGATAACAAACCTATTGAAAAGTGATGTACTTATGAGATAAAACAATGATGAATCGAAAATTAATTTAATATGCTATGTAAAAAATATATATTTGAAAAGCTCAATAATAACCATTAATTGATGAGATAAAATAATTAAATTTAATACATGATTATCATCCCCAAAAAATAGGCACAGAATTCCAAAAAAAGGAAAAACTAAAATAAATAAATAATTAAAATCAAAAATTAAGAGAGAAGACTAGAATTAATAAATAGTATAATTAGGGTTGAAAAGTCAAAAAGTAAACAATAACTATCAATTTCATAAATTTAGCATATAACCCCCAAAAATAGGAAATAAATCTGATACTAAAATATACAAAAAAAAAATTGAAAATTAAAATAATATAAAACAGTATAATTATGGTTGAAAAGGCAAAAAGTAAACAATAATTATCAATACCATAAATTTAGCACATAATCCCCAAAAATAGGAAATAAATCGTATACTAAAATATATATAAAAAAAAATGAAAATTCAAGATGTGGGGAAAAATAATAATATAAAAAAGTAAAATTATGGTTGGAAAACCAAAAGGTAAACAATACTTATTGAGGCAGAAAAAAGACGGATTCTTAAGCCGACAGGGGATCTTGCTACATAGCTTCATATCTAATCAACTGATGTACTGTAATTATCAATCCCATAATTTTAGCACATAACCCCCCAAAAAAGGAAATAAATCGAATATTAAAATATAATTTTATTTTAAATCAAAAATTAAATATTCTGTCATGTTTGTAATTAAAAACTTAGTTTTGTAAATAAAAAAGAGTATATACATATATTGTTAATTAAGATCTTAAATAGTATGTTCTTGTAATTTTTCCATTAATATTTTTCTTTCATATTTGTATTACCATACGTAGGTCAATTGACCAAATTGATATCATAAAATCTTTTTTATAGTTTTTCTTTTGTCTAATTTATCGCTCATGATTTGTAATTATAAGTTTTCATACGATGTTTTAATTCTTTCGAATCGAACGAAGTAAGAGGGTGAATGTAATTCAACATCATCTAATATTTTTTCGCCATAAAATTTGAATCATAAAATTTTATGATTTTCATTTCATTAACTTTTAGACACGCGGAAAAAAGAAAAAGGGATGATTTTGAACAAAAAATTTCTCAGGAGTTAGATGGTCAAACATTTTTATCAAATGCTACTAGTTTCAAAGTCCTTAATCCCATATTTTAATTAGCTCAAATGATATCTGTTGATTTTTTAATTTGGATTTTTAAGTGTTAAATAACCTGCTACTAGTAATAGGTTAGGAAGACTTTTCTCTAATTACAATAAATATACATTAATAGTGACTAGAACAATTAATGTAGAAACTCGTGAAAGAGTGCATATTAAGCAAGTAATGAATTTTTTTAATTTTTTTTTGAACTTTCATGTGAAGATATTGATATAGAAAGTTCACATGAATTGGATTTGTTTTTACCTAAGTTTTTGAAGAATTTTGATTTTTAAAAGTTTTGGAAATTAGTCATGAGATACTAATAAGAATTTGGTAACAAAAAGTCTCTAAAATCAACTGACAGTCAAATAACAAATGTTCTTTGTCATATATCATTTCGCAAGCCTTTATCGTTGTCAGTCAACTAAATATGACTTAATTAGTCTTATGCATATCTGAGAAACTAATACGGCAACATATAAACAACAAAATATCTAAATCTTATAGAACCAATGAGGAGATTTTAGAGTTCTTTATATATTCAACTTAGTGCAAATTAAACGATTTTCGACTGATTCATAACAAATTATCCCGCATCTAAATGGAAGAAAGTTAGAAGCCATGTAATGCAAAGATTAAGATTCAAACTTTTGAGGCGTTTTTTGGGTTAAAGCCTAAGAAACAAAACCGTGAGTCCCAAAAGCCTCGAGTCTACCCAGATAGGTCGGGCTAAAACGGACAATATCTTGATAGTTGAGCCTTGAGATTGTTTGGTTGAAACTAAGTTCTACAACTTTTAACCTTCATAAACCAATAGCAAGTGCTAAATAAACAAGAAAAGAACACAAATGTTTATAAAAAAAACTTCCAATTTTCATGTTTGAGATACTAAAAAACGTTGAAATAACAGCTTCAATACTCTCATCTGTTTGTTTGTATGATACTTTTCTACTTAGAAAACATTGAAACACTAAGCAATTACCAGCATTACAAGAAAAGGTGTCAATATTCCAGAGCTCAAAAGTACTGTTAGTTTGTATACTGAAAACACAAATCTACCATATATGTATACCAATTCTGAGTACCATATATTACAATCCGTCCTAATCTACGCGAATTACCTAACATTTTCCCCAAGTGATAGAGATCACAATTGACAGTTCAGAATTCTTCATATAACCATCATGATACCTATATATGTGTTGCTTGATTTTGACGTTTGTTTTCTATCTCTTGCGTTTGGACTTTAGAGATGTCACAGACTGTGAGTTGCTATGCCAATTGCGCTTTCTTTGATTGATGAACCAGTTATTGATTTGCTTCAGCTGTAATCCTGTTTCTTCCACAAGTTTTGCCTTATCATCCTCCTGCAAATAATTGCTTTTTAATAACAACATTCACTTGTAACCTATGTTCAAAAATGTATATGAGTACGTGTTGAATCCTTCAAAAAGTAGTATTTACATTTTTTTAGGAGTTGCAACAACAATTTTGGAGAGTCTACGTGTAATATATGATCAATTGATTAGGTGAAAAAACTCACAGTTGGATAAGGCCATTTTGAATGTTGTTGCCACCAATTCTTTAGAACAGTAGTGGTGTCACCAGGCAACTTTCCTGCCCTTCTCTTTCTCAATATCTCCTCCCTCACATCTTCAATTCTTGATCTAAAGCCCTGCAAGAACCAACATTTGGTAACTATCAGTAGCGGAACCAGAATTTTCACTAAAGGGATTCAGAATATAAAGAAGTGAGCATATGAAAAATTAAGGGAATTCGTCATCTGCTACATACATACATGAAAAATAATTTTGACTTTCTATATATAGTACTAAATTAGGGGGTTTGAATGAACCTCTTCCGTCCCCTAGCTACGCCCGTGATAGCTATAATATAGTATACATTTGGTTTCCTATATACTACTCCCTATATCAGCAAAGCTCAGCTCAAACTATGAATGTCAACTGGACAGAGTCAGCCCACAACTGACAGGCCCAATCTGATAAGGAGGCCCAAACTAACCCAACCCATTACTTATAGGAAATATTAAACTGTCATCTAACATTTATACTAACTATATGAAATTTTAGATCATAATCTAACATTTTCTCATAAAATTTTCAGTTTGAGCAAAATGGATCGGATCTTTAGACTATGATCTAAAGGGTTCATAAGTTGCAAAGAGAAATAAAACGAGGGTCATGTATTAAATAGCTTCCCTAGAAGGGATAACTCGCGAAAATTTATGTCAAACTTCTAAAGCAAAATGCCTAGCATAATTCTTTCTTAACGAACCTTATGCAGCGAGAATCCAAATTAGTTGAGCTAGTAGATATCGGATACTAGATGATTAGAAACAAAAAAACTTGTTAGAGGAGATCACCTGTTTGAGCTCAATTTTGAGTTCTTGTCTGACCCTCTCCATTAAAGACCTTTCAGATTCAGTAGGAAGACCAAATCCCATTCCCATTAAGTCATGTGCATCACCTCCAGATACATCTAATGAAAAATCCATTTGTATTTCATCTTCATCATCAGACATTGTAGCACCAGTTCCCTCTCCTAGGGTTGCTCCTGATCAAGACGAAAAAAAACGTTTCAAAAGGAAAGAGATACTCTTTTTTAAATAGGTAAATAAGACGAACAAATTGAAACTGAGGATATAACTAGTAGTACTATCATTAACCTTTTGGCATTTACATGCATGCATAAAGGCTGAAACATGTATTGAATAGTCCTCATGATTGGAAAAATAGATAGTGTAAAAAAAAAATTGTGTTGTCTTCTTAATAACTTAAATCCATTTCACAAATGACATTAGGAAAAAGGATTGTGACTCATATCTTATGGCAAACTCTTAACTCCGTACTCTCTCGATTTAAAAAAGAATGATCTAGTTTGACTTGACACGAAGTTTTAAGTAAACAAAAAAAACTTTTCAATGTTGTCGTCCAAAATAAAGTTGTCAAATGTACCAAAATGTCCTTTAATCTTGTGGTCTTAAACATGTTGAGTTGAAAACTGAAACTAAAGTGTTGCCTAAACAGAAAATGAATCATTCTTTTTTAAAAAGACTAAAAAAAAAATATAGATGATTTTTTTTTAAATAAAAGGAGTATTTTATTTCATCTAATGCTTTCTCTAGGTGCCAAATAATAGGTTATATAATTGACATGAATCCCCTTTTATAGTAAACAAAATGTGGTGGAGGAATAATAATAAAAATATATCATTAGCAACTCGTGTAGTAAAACCTGCACGAGTTGTTTGGACATGAGTAGTACTAGTCCCCCTTTGATACTCCCTCCGTTTTACGTTGTTCGTCTTATTTTGATTTGATACGTAATTAAAAAAATTAGGTTTTAAATTAAAGATATATATAATGTATCAAAATGTCTTTTAATTTTGTGGTTTTAAACATGTTACGCGGAAAGTAGATGTCAGAAAAGGATAGAAACAATTTTTTTAACGAATTAAAAAGGAGAATAAGACAAACAAATTGAAACAGATGGAATAATTAACAAAATATGGTGGAGGAAAGCAGCTCAAGTTGGAAAACCAACCTTTTATTTAGTAACTTAATCATCAAGTAATACACAACATCTTTTTAGGTGGATGGCACTAATTATATTTGGCTAATTACCATATCATATACACAATATATATATATATAAACATGATTGGAAGCAAAAAATAATAATCAAGATCCCACATGATATGTTTGTTAGATTAATCCCCAAGCAGTGAATCAGAAGTCACAAACAAAGCTAGAAAAATAATAAAGTGTTCTAGAAACTCAATATTCAAAAGTAATTATATTATACTATATAGTATAATGTAGCCTCTCATCAATCATCAGTTGTTAGTGTTTGTTACCTATTCTAATTTGTTCCTTCCATCACCAACCAACTAAACTCTCCAACTACATATATATATATATATATTTCAAATTTCTTTTCTAGGTCCCACTACCACCCAACTCTCAAACTTGGACTATGGCGCAAACAAGAACCCGTTGCTTAAACTTTTCAAAAATGTTATTAAGTGTGTGTTGGGTAAAACATTCAACACGTATGCGGCAATATTTTTGCAAAAGTACAAAATATTCTATGCATCAAACATGAACAAATTCACTCAATTAATTACCATGCATTACATCAACACATTATAAGGTTCACATATTTCCCACAGGTATTCATGTTTTGCTAATATGGGGTAATATATGCATTAGGGTCATTTGGTAGAGTGTATATGCTGAAATAGTTATGTTGAGATTATTATTTTTCACTATTTGGTACTCTCTTCGTTCTTATTTATATGTCACCATTTTTTATTTCACGTGCATTAAGAAATTAAGTAAGTTTACTATTCTACTCGTATTTAAATTTTTTTTAAGTCAACTTTTCAATCAATAAATATGAATTAATTTATTTTGATTAATTAACTTAACCAATGAACATGAATTATTCACTTAGTTTTTTTATGTTAGTCAAATGTATATTTTTAAGGCTAATAACTCACAAGGGTAAAATATGAAGAATATTGTAATTTATGCATTGATTATATGAAATGACAAGTATTATGAACCAACTATTTATAGTAAGGATGACATATAAAAAGGAACTGAGGAAGTAGAATTTTCAGTCTGTATATAATGAACACACTCTATTCAGTATTATTGAGTGTTAATTAATATGTAGCAAACCATGATATTTCGTAATACAAGTGTTTTAATACATAAATAAACATGGTTAAATACAGAGTTATCCTTAATACACCAAATCAAACCGAAGATAAAAAATAATCTCAACATTATATAATTACCAATACGCTCTATTCAAACCCCTTTAAGAATATAAAGAGTGGTAGTTTAACTTGCTTAATAAGCTCTATTATCCAAATAACCAGTTCTACTTTTATGTATAATTAAATGACTTGATATACACTATGATAATACTAAGCTAAAAGTTTAAAAAAAAAATAAAGTTCTCATACATACCTGTAAGAAGCTGTAAATTCTGCTCAATTTCACGGCAGGCCATAACAGCTTCAACAGCATGGACTCTGACATGCTGCTGAAGTTGTTCTTTAAACGAACACAAAACTAACAAATACTGTGCCTGTTGCAAAATAAATAAATAAATAAAAAATAGTCAATCACTAACACCATTTCAGATTTGCAACAAATCTGAAACAAAAAATAGCACAAAATAAATTACCAAGAAATTATCGAGCTCTTGTCTTTCGTGATGAGAAAGCGAATGATGTTGCTGCTGCTGAGAAGAAGCATAAGATCTCAATAAATGATGAGATTGCGAGAGCTGAGCATCAATTAATGGCAACTGATCAATCGGCGTAGCTACTCGAAGACATGCTACATGTGCTGAAAGTAGCTGTTCATACAAAGGATGTGTAGCAATTTCATCTTTCAATTGATTTTGATGATTCAAATTCCGATTATGATGATCATCAGAAGAAATCATCATAGATGAAATATCACCACCACCACCTAAACCAGTAGTACTACTAGAACCCATTAGCCCTAGTCCTCCTTGTTCTTGTTGCATATTATTTTCTTTTTGTTAATCTTCACAACATGGATCTAATATAAATCAAATCTGTGTCAAATTTTTTCTTCTTCTTCTCTCCAGCACCACCACCACCAGTACTACACTGATGAAAGAGAAAGAAGAGAATCTTTTATGTACTATTTTCTTCTGATTTGATGTATATTTTTTATGAAGAAAATCATAAAGCCAACCAGTGATTTTACTATTGGAAGTTTTAAATATATATTGGGATCTGAAACAACATAACTTTCTGCAGAAATACTGAAAACTCTAATTTTTAACACATAAACAGAAAAAAAATTTAAAGAAAAAAAGATTTATATTTTGGGATTTATTTGAAAAAGAGAAGAAGGATGAGTGGGAATTATTACTATGAAAGGGAAGCAAGAAGAGAAACGTCGGTAATGAGATCATAGATAAAGCTGTTGTATCTGTGGCCTGACATTTTTTTATTTTTTTTTTAAATTTAAGTTTTAAGGTGGGCTAATATTTAAAATAGAAATAATTGACACTAATCTTGATTTAAGATGAGGTTATTGGTAAGATTAGGTGATAGAATATTGGGTATTCTTTAAGCATACATATTTAATTTGAACCAAACCCTTATTAAAAGCTTTTTAATTTAATGTGGTGATTGTTTTTTTTTTCTAGTTCGATATTCAATATCTGTATTAAAATTAGACTATATCTAAATTAGTATCGAGAAATTTCACATTGAGGTAAAATGTTTTTTTAACAAAAAGTAATTTCCTATTTAATGTTGAACTCAAAATATCTAATTTAATATGAAGTAATTATCATACCAACGTCGATTTTTCCTAATATTTATAAGTACTTTCATTTTTATGTTTTGACTTTGAGATAACCTACTTTGATAATTTAATGTTTATAAGGATATTCCACTTGTATACTTCATTTGATCCTTAATCTAAACCACCAAACACCTTCATTTATTTCTTGGTTTAAAACTTTACTTGATTTGTAAAATAAATTTTCCTAAACAAAATGTCTTCGAAGCTGAACTAATTATATTGTTCTCTTTTTCTATCTAGATCAAATAAATCGCGAAAGTTTAATTCATGTCATGATTAACTTAACTTTAGCTTCTAAAAATCAAATGATTCTTTTTTTTAAAAAAAATAGCAATGTTACAAAACAACAACAAAACTTCACCTGACGATAGATTATCGAGGATTTATCAAAAAAAAATTGTTAATTACATTAGCAACGAAATCGTAAAAATAATATATTTTCAATCTTCTAACTATATATTAAATGCAAAAATGAGTTGAGCTGTCACAGTTCCATGGCTGGTATATATAATTTTCAAGTTTAGTCTATTTTCTACGCAATTTTGTGTACCAATAAAACCCCCCATGTGTTAACTGTTTGTTAGGCCACACATGACCCCCTACCTACTAATTAGTATGTCACATATGTTTCATAAACAACAATTATATCAAAGTCTTTTTCATATAAATTCTTCTTCTAAATCAAAATTATATTATATCATATTCACTCATCAAAATTAAACAAATCTCCCCTAAGTGGGCCACTAATAATAAAGATGTGAAAAGGCTAAGGTTTTCGCTAGGCGACGGAGCTCACATAATATCATCGCATTATATTATTGAATCTTCGATGATCTTTCTGTATAGAGAGAAGGAGAAATGGGGAGGGGATTCCAAGATCGATAATCAAATACTCACCAACAACATGAAAGTTCAGATAGTCAACCAACTGAGCTACACTAAAATTCTCCGATATTCATGTTGAATGATGGATGTTAAGGAAATTATTTTGTTTTGTATTTTTGGAAATTATTTATTGTGAATTAAATGTAGGTATATATAGTAATTAGATAAATATTAATACTTTGATATATATTATTTCACTATTGATTTAGGAGTAAGCAAACATAATATGAAAGTAGAAAGTGAAAAAAATCCTTTTTTTTTCTTAATAATTAATTGTGTTAGTTTGGTTTATGTGTTGAAGTAGCGGAGGGAACAAGAAATAATATTTTTTGTCAAGAAAATGTTTGGTAGTAATGGAGAATGTCTCTTAATTCAAATAGTTTATTATATGCTACAATTTCAAGCTTCCTAGATGAGTTGGTTGGTTTAAAAAATCTAAATAAAATAAGGGTCAGACTCGATATTTATTATATGTATATAAAAATATAACTTTATATATAACATGGTTTTTTAACGAAGTAGTTCGTTTAGAACAAATCGATCCAAACTCGATGATTTGACCCCTTGTTTATGTTAATCATCTTTTATCATTAATTCATAATGCATTTTAATAGTTCTCCATTAGTACATGCTAATATATCTAAAGATGTCATTAATTAATCCCTACTTGAATGATTAAACTTAATCTGGAAATGGTTGATTAAAACACAAAGTTTCTATAGTTTTAATTTGAAATTCTATAAGTAGAAACGTAACATCAACTTTTTAAAAATAAAATTTAACTTCTAACTCTAATCTTTCTTTTGTTATTTTTAGAACAATGGGAACTTTCCCATTTTTAAACAAGGTAATGATGAGGATAGCATAGTAATTGAGCATTATTAGAAATTTTGAATCAATCTTTCTTTTTTCACAACCTAATTTAAATTCATATCGTATAAGATCCATTCAACATAATTTACAACAATTTTCTCTACTTTTAAGAACTGTACCCGAAACTTCTATTTTCTCTATTTGTACTTGTCATCCTTGCGCAGAGGTCATGCTAATCTTCTCTATATCGTTCCAATTTTATTGGATGTACCCGAGACTTCTATACCATGAACTTTTAGACACTTTTTTTGGTCCCTCAATTATTACGTTTTTCGAAAACAGTCTTCCAATATGGCCCTCTGGCCTTTTTTCTTTTCCCGTGAATAGCTCGGTTTATGTGTGTCTTAATCATGGCCACTAATCGACCGGTCACACTGGTCAGCGGCATTCATTCAGTTGTCCTGTTCAGATGGATGAGACAGTTCCCACTTGAAGCATGCTTCAAGTCTAGCTTTGAGACATTTACTGCAACCGGAACCTTCATTCCTTATTGTTGCAATTCCATGCTAGCAAGTTAGTTTTATGTCGACTTGCGGAACTATACCTCCTCGAGATAGTAATAAGGTTTGCGTATACACTTTACTCTCCCCAAACTCCACTTAATAAGATTTCCCTTGGTATATTATTGTTGTTGGTCCCTCAATTATTACCTAATAAATTCTAATTTTAGATCTTGTGATACCTAGTTAATCATACTTTACTTTCAATTAATTGAAACATATACTTTTGATCCATTTGTTCGTGAATGTTCACAAATTTGCCATCAATATTTAATCATTATATTATTATTAAACTTGCATTATTACTACATATTTGACAATTTGGATTTTATTTTTTTTCTAGTGACAATTTGGAATATGACAAAATATCACTCCATCATACAAAGAATTTGTAGTGACAATTTGGAATAATAATTTTTTTTCTTTCTTTTTAGAAGATCAGAAAATGAATATAACAACTTTTCTTTTTCTTCAATAAATTTTATGATTAGTCTTTTCCTTTAATGATTTCTGCAGAAATGAAAAAAGCAGTAGTGCCATATTATGTGTCTGTTTATAATTTCCAAAAGTGTACAAACACTAAAATTCCGTATTTGAATAATGGTCGATTCAAAAAAGGCCGTGATCATTAATTGATGGAACTAGTAGATAAAAATTTACTCACACTCGATATATATACTACTAAAATAATACTATACTTTATCATGATTAAGTACTAAATTAGGTCTAAATGTGCTAATTAATTATAGTTAGACGGAGATTTTAAAAAATATGTATAAGACACTTATTGTATTATCATTGGTTTAATGTAAATATCAGATACGGCAAAAACAAATTCAACTATTTCGATCAAGTTTCTCAAAAAGCGAAAGAAAATACCATGTACTATTATCATGTCATTTCAATAGCAAAAAAAATGATATTTTATTTTTATTGTTTTCTTATTATAAAGAATGTGGGTTCAATTTTATTTAGTATTGATTCTTATTTTCGAATTGTTCCTTGTGATCAAACTAATTAGGATGGAAAATAAGAGCACGTATGATACGAGGAAAAGAGAGAGATTAATTTTAGAATAAAATAAATTACGAAATTATAATGTTATTTTCATCTAGAATAATTAATTAGGACAAAACTAATTAACTTGTTTCATCCGTTTATAACAAATCAATAAACATGAGTCTTTTATTTTACACACACAAACTATTCTTGTGTCATTATTTTAGTAGTACAAATCAGTCTCAACAAACCGTAAAATCGTAGACATGTTTCTATTGAGAATGATGTGTATAATTAACACTAATTTCAACAAAAAGAAGGGTGAAAAGTTGGTGCACCAGTAAGACTATTTCACCCTTAATTAAAGCTCTTAAGTTCGAGCCTTAAATATAAAGAAAATTCTCACCACCCTGAATGATTCTTGTCATCCGAATTTAGTCGGGACTCGAGAAAAAGAAAAAGTAGATATAGTGCAATAGTGAACAGTAAATGTTAGTTGAAGAGGGGGAGGTGGGGTTAACATCATAGCTGTAGGGTTGTCATATTCTCAGTCCTAAGATTGAGACAAAAGGTTAGTATGGTCCCCTACACATAACTCTCTTTCTTCTTTTTCTTTTTTTTTGAAAATTTAAAAAATAAAAATTAATTTGTGGAGGGGGTGGGGGTGGGGGTAGAGGGGTATTGTCCCTTTCATTATCCTGACTTTTCTCTCTGCCATATGAAATTTTAATATCTTCTCTTTTGCTTTTTTCTGTCTCCTTCAATTAATGATATACTCCAAAGTCCATAAAAACTTTCTAATCATGTTTAACCTAAATCATTTATTTTTGTTTTCCAATGCAAATCCCAAACTCTGACTTATAAGATTGCAGTTTAATTAGTGTACTAATTATGGGACATGACTATAATTATGGTGAAAAACTATGTACTATGATGTATCCACCACTTCAAGATTCTTTTTAAAGGTTTAATAGTAAGTACATATTTGATATTTCCCCACATGAACTTATACTTGCCATGTCACAAGCATGTACAAAAACAACATAATCACATGAGCGGGATCTGAGAACGGTGGTGTAGTGAAGGTATTTAGGTTGCTTCTGGTGGTCCTGTTGATAGAGATGGAGTCAAGATTTGAAGTTTATGGATTTGAAATTCTAGATCTTTAAAGTTACTGGGTTCTAGATTAATTATACATATTCAATGAATTTCTTAAGGTTTGAACCAACGTCAGCCAAACAAACAACCAATGAAGTAGCTCCATCTCTAGCCAAACAAATCAATATGAAAAGAAAACACAGTAATAAAAGAAGTCATGCTGGAAATAATAGATCGAAAAAACCATAGCAATTGAAATGCATAAAAGGGTTCAAAAACATTAGGTTAGCATGAAGATGCAACGGGTAATGAGACGGTCAACCAAACTGACGTAAGAATTCCAACCCACGCCCATTTAGAGCAGATGGAGATTCTCAGACGGGAAAAAACAGCATTTTTTCTAGCAATGTATGTGAGCAACAGAAGAAAGAAAGTGCAACAGGGTGTAACATGTGAGCAATGTTAGAAAGAAAGTTGTTGACTTTGCCTTAAAACCAGAATTTCCCTGCTATATACGTTCTGTACAAAAAAAAAAAGTCGAAACTGTAACTTGAATCAAAACGTTTGTTACTTCAGTTAACACGAGAGTTATTAGGAAGACAAAAGTTACGTTTGCTACTTCACAAACACACTAAAGAGGTGCAGTCTTTTACATCACAATACACTTGTCTTTTGATGACTTCGGATCTGGCCTGGGGGACGAAGACATAGGTCTCGCGCTGGTCCTTGGTACCTGAACGAAAGTAATTTACTCTCTTAGATTACTAAAACGTTAGTCAAAAGAACTTCTAAGTCAGGAGTCATCAAATGTGCAAAACTAAAATATCAGAAGATTTCGAGCCTACCTGAGGACCAGTAATCAACCTTGACCCACCATTTGCAGCTGGTTGCTGTGGGTTCTGATTTCTCTGTGGTGCCTGTGGTTGTTGTTGCTCAAATTCCTGTTGCTGAAGAGCTATTGCCAATTGTAAATCAGAACTGCCACACAACAATACATCTTAGCGCCATCACCAAGTAGATATATTCATGCTATCAAATTAAGGATGCAAATACAAGTGTATCAACTTTTAAGGAATCCTTGGAGTCAGCACTACAGTTAAAACAAAACTACTGTTTCACGCCATTATGTTAACTGAAACGTGTCAGCAACTTCTGCTGATGCAAACATTTTTAGACGACATATTATAGGATTGCTTTGATGCTAGAACAGGAAGACAAAACAAGGCAAAGGTTGAATTATCAACAGACAGACTGGTCGAAACCGCTATTCTGCCAATTAAAAGACACCAGGAGAGCTAACGAAATATGATCTGCAGTGTTCCATTCTCATTTAATATATGCAAAAGAAGAAACATAAATATTACTTGAAAGTTGGATGTCCTTGTTCTATGTCCACGCTTGCCAGAAAGTTCTGAGAGTAACAGCTGAAGTTAGTTTCACAAACGCCATTGGTACAAATCCTTAATATTCTATTACAGGCAAAGAACTACATACTGCAGTACTGTCCATAGCACTCTGTTGATCCCATGTGGTGTTGGCATTATCTTCGACCTTGAATTCCTTGAAATTGCTAGTCACATATATCGTGTTTCCATTCACCTAACATTGAGAACGCAAAGTTAATAGGCAATGCATACAAGTAATAATACACTAACTTCTGGAAACAAGACAAATAGATTCTTAATAGAGCTGCATTATACTGTTTGTCCTTCCTTATAAGAGGCAGCAAGACATGCAAAGGCCAAATATAGCAACGGGGTAGGCAACAGTATAGTATCATACCAAATTTAATGCTATTTGACACTATCAAACATAGCAAACAACATGTGCTTAGGAAAAAGGGAGAAGATGATAATTTGCAGTTTATCCCTGTTGGAAAAATCCAAGGTAAATATATAAAAAGACACGTTTCTTACCTCGTTGAATTTCTCCCAAACCAAATCAGGCTGATTAATAAATCCTTGGTCAGTGGCCAAAATATATAATTCGCCTTCAAACTGCACATTAGTTGACATCAGTTTTCCGTGCTCAGAAAGCTTAATAAGTGGAGATTGATCACATCTTTAAAGGAAATTACTTTACCACGGTATAAATCACATAAATAATGATAATAATATACTCGTCGAGCAGAACAACAGAGCAGGCGAATACCTTAAACATAGTATTGAAATGATTATTCCTGAAGAAAACACAAAGTTCTCTCTCTTTCAAACCCTCTTGCAAGGAAAACAATCTGTGCAAAAGAGGAAAAAAGGAGAATTTTGTTACTTCTAGAAAACATAGTATTACAGTTATGAATGGGAGAATGAACTTATAACAGGGAAGGGAGCATACCCAAAGATTGTTAACTGACTTGCACTGTTCTTCAGAAAGTTCCTCACCAGTTCGCCTAATGAGAATTAAGAAAGAGCAAAAGATGTTCAAATACAATTAGATAAAGAGACATTCTTTTTTTACTTTTTCTTTGGAAAGTATCAAGGAAGACATTCACCCTACGCAAGAGCATCTGAGTTGCCTGATTCATTCATAAAAACAATTTCTCACCTTCTTTCTGTGTGATTTCATCCTTCACAATTATCTCAGGCACATCTCTACTGCCTCCGTTCACTTGTTCAGCAAGTACCACCTCGCCTTCATACATAGGCTCTCGACTTTGGTAACTTGTGGTTGCTGACTCCAATATGCAATCCTCTCCTTCATACATGGGTTCATCACCATCTATGGAAGAATTAAAGGTTTCAGCTTCATCTGTGTCGTGTCGTCTACCACCAGATGAATCTGGGGCTGCAGATGGTATCGACGAACTTGATGAATCAAACACATCACAACCAACTTGATTGGGTTCAGCTGCATTCCCATCTTCAGCAATAACGACTGTTCCCGGAATGTCATTCATACCTCCAGATAGATGCTCATGATTTTCACAGGCAGATAAAGAAATTTGTCCTGACTCAAGAGGCAGACTCTCATTTTCAGCCAGCAGTTTTGCATTTCCAAGATCATGGGTAGGGGTTTTCTGATCACTTTTCAGGGAGGAACTAACAGCTACTTCAGAGGCCAACTGGGAACTATTTGGACTGCCATCACCAGATATTTTGCTAACATTAGCTACTAATTCTTCTGTGGATATCAATGCTTCATGCTGCAACACTGGTTGTGTCTCAATAGCATTTACTTCTGATGTCTTGTTAAGAACCACTGGCTCTGGACACTTTAGATTTGCTATCTCACCTAAAGAATTCAGTCCATCGGTTTCTACTGATGAAGTTGCTGTTTCAGCCTCAGATAATTGAAGGGCTTTCAACAGCTCTGCTTCTTCTTCAATATCTCCTTTTCTAGCTGTATGGCGATCTGTGATAGAAACAGGAGAATCATCAAATGATCTCCCTCTTGAGAGGCATGGAGAAGGTACCCCTAGGGCTGCAGTTGTAGCAGCAGCAAAATCAACATCGTCGTCTTCAGAACTTTTTTTATGCTCAGTTTCCATATTTTGGGTATCAAGGGAAACAAGCTCCCCCATCAAAGTATTGTACGACTTTGATCCAATTGCATTTTCCGTATCATGGTCCTGGAACAAATTGATAACTCAGAAAAATAATTCACCAATAACCAATGGTTGCAACTGGTCTTTAAACTTGCAACAAACTATTATCAGAGCAAAATGGTCAAAATAATGCAGCCCGTAACAAGAACCGTCTAAAGAAAAAATATATCCTTGGTGCAATCTCAGGCTTCATTTCAATATTTGCACACATCTGAATTATAGGTACTAAAATTTAGAAGGTTTTCCAAGACCAAATGAGTGGTCCGTCATTTGACATCTCATACTAACATAAGTTTTTCTCAAAACTTTTAACTAGAACAGGACATCATGAAGTCACTTGATTCATGGATAAAAAGAGATGAACTATACACAATCCAAGGAATATTGATTTAGCATTAAGAAAATACACAAAATTATTTGCATTATCTATTCTAGAGAGTATTATTGCACAAATAAGCAAGAGTTAAATGGAATAGCTATCACTAGTAACTAGTTAAAAAAACAAAAAAATTGAACTTGGATGCAAGTATTAGATCATTAAACAAGACACTATGCCTCGACATATACTAGGGGTGGAAAATGGATAGGTGGAGCTAAATTTGGGAAAGTCAATAAATGGGTCATTGGCTCCCGTACAAATTAAACTTGGGTCAAGATAGGCTGAGAAACGGATTATAGCCAACCCACCCAATTTAAAGGGATTTCTCTAACTACGTATGCAATGCCATTAATAGTCATCATTTCATCGCTTAAAGAGATGAAGTGATGCAAAGTGAGCAGTTCAGAAAAATCTGTGATTCAAACAATGACTCGTAAATAATCCCCAACAAAAAGTAATCGGTTTTTTGAATCTCAACTTTCAGAAGTTGGATTAATATCAATATTATTGTAATTGGATGTTGAGATTTGTTAATTTAATTGTAAATTGATTCTTATATGTAGTACTAAACTCATACAGATTCAGTATTTGTAAAATTTTCTATAACTGTGGGCTTTGCTACAAAGAAGCAAACCACTTCAGTTCTCGATTTCCGCTTCAAGCCCCAAGGACCTTTTTGCCCTGTTTTTTTGCGCTCTCACTTTTGAAGAAAGTGATTGTATACTCTCTTACTGTGTGTTTGCAAGCTTTTTATTAATTTATCTACAGATCATACAAAACAAAAAACTGTAGTTTAGTTTTTCTTCTACCTGTTTCTTCATCCTTCAGGTTAATTAGAACTTACACAATCATATAGACTGCAAAATAATACTTTTATCTTTTCTTCTCATTTGCATAATGAAATCAGCCATTGTTCAAATTCTTGCAAATATAAAGACCATAATATAGAAACTAAACTACGTGAGATATATACAGGGAGCTAAAAATAAAAGATCATACACTTGGGAACAAAAATAACCATATAGACTATAGAGAGTTATGAAATTTCCAATTTGAGTTTCTATATGCAATTAAAAAATAAATCCAATTTGAAATGTTTGTTTAAAAATCCTTTTCTCAAAGATAAATTTGTCCACATCAATCGTCTCTCCCTTTTCTCAGCCTATTAGTACTATTGGTCTATTGTTGCATATGCACACTATGCACACAGTATTGGCTATATTGTGGGTGTTATTTCTCATATAGTACATAGTAATATGGAGAGCAATCACAACTAAATAGACCCTACAGAATTATCAAGGATTGAATAAGGACTTGGAGTAAGCATCTTTTTTATGGAATTGGTTGCCTCGATTTGTTGCTTCACACCCATGTTTCCCAATATGTTGTGAATCCTCTGCCTGCTCAAGCTATTGATACCAAAAATTTGGAGTTTGTTAAGTGAAAAGGTTGGATACCTAATATCAAGGATGGACCGACTTGTCAGCACACAAGTAGGCAAATACAAATGAGTATGGCATATATCGTATTTCCTACCTCTAGTAAAATGTGGATTTCTTGTAGTTGCCGTACTTCTGGTTCTTATTTCTCTAGTTCAAGAGGCCTCTTCGGAAACTAGTCTTCCTACATGGATCTTTTACGAGACCTATAACTTGTATGACAGTTCACTAGTTTATCTGAAAAATAATATTGTTGTTAAACGGAAAAAAATCTTCTCATCCTTTTAGACAAAAAAAATTACAAAATGTTAGAATCTTAGAATGAATAAAGATAGCCTCATTTACCAGTCTATTACACGCCCACATATATGTCTCCATATACTAAGAATGTTCTTGCTCAAAATTATGGTGATGATCCATCGGGCTCTGCCTTTTACAGTTTCACGGGTTGATTTGGGTTATTGATTCAGCCCAAGTTGACCAGTTTACTACACGGGTTGGTTTGGGCTATTTCCCAAAATCACCCATCATCAAACATACCATTTGCCCCCACCCGTTAAAATTTGGGCAGGCTACAATTTTTTGGGTCGTGTTTGCCACCAGCCCACCACAAATGTCATACAAAAACAAACCAATAAAAAAGTTAAGGTGGAAGAGAAGCTTATAAAAATGAGGAGTGTGAAGCAATAAAGAAGACAAATACGTGACATATATCCTAATATGACCAATGGAGGAGTAACCTATGGAAACAAGTGTAGATCCTTGATTTTCCTCTTCCAAATAGGCTTTCCTTAGTCCCTAATCAGTTACAGAATGGTTGCACCAAACTGGCAGATGTTCAGTGTTCCGTATTCACTACCTATCACACTCTTTTTGCTGTAGATTCTCGATTATTTATGATTATTTTGTTAATAAGTTCTCTTAAATTCTGCTTAGCGTTTGCATTAATTTGCATCATAGTTCTGCTCTTTGCCTTGAAAATTAATTTAGTGGTTTTCATCAATTACTACAAAATTACACTATGTCTAGCAAGTCCAAAATAGGCATTAAAATCACCAAAGTAAACATTGAGCGTATAAATTCCAAAACTGAATCAGATTTGCTTCTAACGTCTTCAAAATTCATGTAAAATACAGATGCATGATAGAGCAGCTTCTTGGAAGAAGAACGATAAAGAAACCTGCTGTCAATACTTAAAATATGTATATTCAAGGTTTCTCTTTTAAGTTGTACCCTCATATATATTAAACACCACGAAATAGAACAGTAACAACTAGCGCTAAGTCAAAACAAAATTTCCATATACTAATAGATGTATCAAGCATATCTTTCAGCTTTAACAGTGTCTTGTTATGCTTGCGAGGTTTAGCACAGGATGCAAAACCTAAGGCCCAAACAAGAGATCCTAGATTCAACATTCTCTAGCATATTTTTTGGTAGGTTCTAACCAAAACAACTGTCAGACTGTCAACTATTAAGTGTAACTAAACAAAAAGAACTAGCCTAATAAGCAACTTAAAGAATGTAGCTAAAACTCATACCTGTGGATCAACTATCCAACCATGATAAAGTGGAATATCCAAAAGATCAAATATTGCACATTCACGAGTGAACTCAAAGTCATCAATTCTGCCAAATAAGACATGTATTCCGTCAGAACCCCAAACTGGAACATGCATGTAATTGCATCCTAAAGATATAGTAACACGTGTATAGTAAGGTGAACAGAAGCAATCAAAAAAGAATAGATTGTCTACCTCCTGAATTTTATATTTACATCAATACCAGTTGCAAGTCTAGGAAGCAAATCAATTGCATCAGCAATATTCTGTTGCTGATTTTCAACATATCCAGCATCTTTGTCCTGGATAGCAATTTAAAATGCTCACGATTACCTCAAATCCAGTAAACAGAGACCACATTTGACTGAATAAATTATACAACACAAGACTACCCGAAACAGTACAAATGAAAGGAACAAAAAGCATATCCATAAAGGCAATCTAATTACATTGACATTACTGTTTGAATCTATCAGCCGCTCAGCAACGAGAGAAAGCAATTTCTCCTGTGAAACCTCAGGAATATCAGGGCTCAAGCTCAAGTTGTTCTTCAACAATAGTACATTACCTGTCAAACATATAACAAAGATTCATATTAAATACACATACTGACCATTAAATATAAGTCAAAGCATTGACAAGGATTTTCAAGCAAACTGGTTAATGACATCAATAACCTTCTTCATGAACAAGAAATGACTATATACAATAGAATTGATCATGCGAAAATGAATTCCCTTTCCTTTATTAGTACCAACATATTGTTTGAGTTCCAACAGCTCCGAGTATAACCAGGAAGATAATTTCAGGTGAAGTGCTTATTATCATCCCTTTATTTTTTATCATAATTTATCTTCCTCTTCTTCTTACAGCAAGGAACAACTTTAACCCTCAGCTAGTCAACTGATTTCCCTTGCTCAAAATAAGTGAACTCAAGTTTTTTTATAACCTTGAATTTGATGAGATGTGTTGAACATCAAGAGAACGAATACTGGTTATTTCACAATAATTTGAATCCCCAAAGTAGAAAGCTTTTCTTATTTCATTTAGCTTAAAACTCCCATGTTTCTTAAAAATAAAACTCCTATATAAGGAGCTCTGCTGAATGTGTAACTGCCAATTATGACAAGTGATATTTCTCTCTCTTCTCTGTTCACAAAGTACCACAGACCTTGGAAGATATATAAGTAGCAAATGTGTACATATGGATGGCCTTGCCCGGCCAACATTTTTTGTTTCTTTTTCATAATTTTCCTTCTTTCGATGATCCATTCTGTTACAGACTGACAGCACCATTTTATTTCTGGTGTCGTATCAATGGAGACCTCTAAGGACTTCTTTTGAGTGACCAATCTAACGGGGACTTCCTTTTTCCAGCCTTTTTTTTCTCTTCCCATTATTGTAACTTCTTCAACAACTTTACAGCCTATATTCAGGGAATTTTCTCAACTACAATGTCAATTCAAGCTGCTCCAAATTTTTTTGAAGGTTTGACACTGTACCTTTTCCACTGATTGAGAGTAGATACTTTTTTATGCATATTGAAAAATGTAGTTCTTTTGCTTCATACAATTGCCAGATGTTCTTTAAAGAAAATAACACCACCTTTGTTTTCGACAATTTTTCAATATTGGGTGACACAATCCACGTGTCACTACATAAACAATTCCAGTAACTTTTTGCAAATTCTAGTTTTCAAATTAAGAAACTCGAGTTTTTTCACTACCTTTACTTTGTTGTTGCGTGTTGAAAGATAGCAATATATTGCACTATGATATTCTTAATAATTGTCATAACAATTAGGTATAAGATTTAGAAAACTTCTCTTCTTGTTGTAAATCCAAACTCCTAACTTTATATGTTTTAATTATCAATTTCAACAAGAGTTTATTCTATCGCTTTTTTTATGACAGTAGTATCCGGAGCCAACTTGCACGCACCTAGAATATTCCAGTGGGTACCTGCCATCTCCCACCTCTCACCAATACAAATGGGTGACTATGCCCATCAATGCTTAGGGTGTATTTTGCCTCGTTTGAAATTTGAACCTAAGACCTCATGTTTCTCCCGCCACTCTAGAACATACCCTTGGGCTTCTCTCACTTCTTTTATGTTTATATGGTACAAAGCATTCTTCAAAAATGCAAGGAAAAGCTACATTTCATATACATCCACTATCTCCCGCCCTAAACGGGAAGCCCCCCGGAATATGGGGTAGTTTTTTTTATAATATTATAACCTTCAAGAATTTGGTAGAGACTTGAAAAGCTTCTCTGATAGCATCAACAGTGGCATACCTCCATTAAAGTTGATGGATTTTAATGGAAAATCAAGAAGATGCTTATAGTGAAACAAGAGCCCAAAAATTATGGAAAAAAGAATGAGCTAAGTGCTACATGTATTCATAATCCAAGTCCAAGAGGAGGAAGATTGGGGCCATATGGAGCTCAAGAGAAGGGGTCCACATGGACCTCAAGAGAAGCCCAAAGGAGCAGCCAACACGGAGCTGATTCGCATGGCCAAAAGTGCCAAAATTCAAGCCCAAAAGGGCTGAAACTCACGCCCACAATAGGAGCTGAAATTTGCACCTTTTCTCATTAAAGCCCGTTTTTATTAGCTCTTAATGCTTAAAGCAATTTTCAATTTCTTTGTCCATATATTTGTTATTCATGTTATAATTATTAGACTTGAACTAAACATATATATATAATTATATATATTTACATGTATTTTCTCTATTTGCACCTTTTCTTATTAAAGCCCACATTATATTTGTGTTTTGCGTCTAAAGCCCCAATTGATTTTAGACCTTTTATATGTTTTCTCCATTTGCGCATTTTCTCATTAAAACCCACGTTTTATTTGCTCTTTACGCTTGAATCCCTAACGAACCTTGGACCTTTTATCCGTTTTATCCATTTGCGCATTTACTCATTAAAGCTCACATTTTATTTACAGTTTAAGCTTAAAGACCCCAATGGACTTAAGAGCTTTTTTACGCTTTTGGCTGTTGATAACAGTGATCCGAAGTTCGTTACAACCAATCACGTGCCAGACAAATCCCTAGTATCAAATATCCATAGATTGTTATAATCAAGTAGTGTAAATGAGAAAAGTTTCTAATTTTTCTAACTTCATTTCCTTTTCTTTCTGAATTCTCTTTATTTCCATTTACATCTTTTGATCTCTCTTACAAACCAGAGCAGCTAAAGCTACATTTTTGATTCACAATAAATAGATACAGACTGCTATCCCAAAAGGCCATATCCAGGTTTCGGCTAGCCTATAGTCAACCCTCACAGTAAATGATAATCCAAAAAACTACTGATTTTTCTCTAGTGTGGTTCTCTAAAACTAAAGATTGTTCATGAAAACTCAATTCACATCCTATCATTCACAATTTCACATATAAATAAAATAAGAACAGGATTCATCAAAACAAGTAATCAAAACATCAGAACTTATATGTGTTAATCTCAAATTACATACTTAATAAAACCCTAAAAATAGCAAAAAGGGAAGAGAAAAGAGGGTTTACAGATAGCGAGAAGTGGACAAGGTCCATTGTCGTTCTGGAGAATGATTGGTGTTGTTCGGCCCAAGAATTGAATAACCTTTGTCTTGTGCACCATTTCTTTGGTTTCTGGCTCCTCCGGCTTCCGTTCTTCCGATTGAGAAGTGGGTATTGAAGAATCCATCTTCTCGATTCAAATTCGATTCCTTCCAATACACAATTCAATTGAATTCAACAAATTTTCAATAGAAAATCTAACAGTTTGTGAAACTTTCAGAGTAAGAACAGCGAGGATGTACGTATATATATATATGTGTATGTATATATACAGAGAGAGATTATGGAAATCGACGAAATCAAAGGGGAAATGAAACTTTATGCATAAGAAAACATTTTCCCTTTCTTATGGGTCGGTGAAGTGAATTAGCTAAAGTATGAGGACTTGTTAATAATTATAGATTCATATATAGGCATAATCGAAGAAATAAAATGGCAAATATACTCTAAGCAATTTTATTTTGGAAAAGTTTGTTAAAAGTGAAGAAGAAAAATATTTTAATAAAATTTTATTATTAGATTAAACAAGAATTGTGAAAAGTAAGAAGGAGTTTGATACAAATGCTTAATATGTAATTTTTGCTACTATTTATCTATTTTTAAGGCTTGGTATGGAGGTGAGTTATGCATGTATTGAATCATATATAAGCAATATCACGTTCGGTATATAGTGTTAGTACAGATTAAGAAAGAAGTTATAGAACGATTAGACTTACTTAAAAGTTCAAGGAAAACTAGCAATAGTTACTTAGTGCCTAACTGTTTCTTGTTTTAGTTGGAAACCTATGCTTCTTAGCACCCTTTCTAAAAGGTGGCTGAGATGATACGTGGCATTATCGTGAATGTTCTTTGTTGGTTAATGGTATTTTACAGTTTTTATCAATATATATATCAAGTTCGATAGCTTATTGAAAGGTAAATTACTCACGTATGAGACTAATGAGGTGTTTGATTTGCAATTTAGAAAACCTGCATAATTGATACATATACTCCATCATATAACTTATTTTATGCCCGATAAAAATTAGTAACTAACACATGAATTTAGTAAATAATTAAAATTAGTATAAATTAATACATAAACTCCACCATATAACTAATATATATGCCTTACTAGTTTACTATATGTACCTTTTTTCTTTTGATGATTTTTTCATGAATTAATATGATGAAAAGGGTATAAAATAATAGTAATATTTATAAAGCAAATTACTTTCGTGATTAGTACATAAAACTTAAGGAAAATTTTTAAAGTTAAAAATAAAAAAAGTTATGGGGAATTATTTCTATTTTGAATGAAAGTTGAAAGAGGAAACATATACTTAATGCATAAGTAATTTTTTTTAAAAAATAATCTTCTATAGCTTTTTGGTCAGTCAAACCTTTGAGAAATTTTGTGGGAGGACAAATGTGAAAATGAGCAATTAAGAAGTTAATTGAAATAATTTAACCTAATAAATTGCAAAATCTTGAATTGTTAATTGGTAATGCTAATATGTAAAATTTTGTCACTTGGTTAGAAGGATTTTAATTCATATAATCTTAATTAAGTAAATATCATTACTGAAAGGTCTCATCGTATATTAATAAAAAAAAAATTATCAATATAAGACGTTTATATTAAATTAATAAATACATAATTATATGTACACAAACTTCTGTATAGGAGGAGGTCATACACGTGCAAGAAGTTTAATAAAAATAGTTAACCTAATAAATTACAGAATCTTGAATTGCTAATTTTTATGTTTATGTGATCAAGGTTTATTCTAAACTTTTGCCACTTGGTTAGAATTTGTGTGATTTTATAGTTAGGTCAATAATGTAATTACAAAAATAAAAAAAAATCTTTCGACATAAAATGTTTATATCAAATCAATAAATATATAATTATATATACACAAACTTCTAGATAAGAGATTACACACATGTGACTGACGTAAGAAAAATATTTGAAATAACAGAACTAATGAGAATATAAGTGAATAATGTGATTAAAAAGTCTTGTTTGCACTAGTCAAAAAGAAAGTTTACTTATATAAGATGTTTAGATCAAAGCAATGATTATTTACATACGTACTTTTATTACTTAAGTTATATTAAAGTGAATTAACTTAGTATAAACACAAAAAATGACTACGTATTTACCTACTAATGAAAATGTTGAGCTCATTTGGTGTCTTTTCCTAAATTAAAAAAAATAATACTTTTTATCTTTTTTCAACGAGGGCGGACATTGATTAGAAAGTTACATTATAAAAATGAAACAATGATTGACAAAAAGGACTAAAAACAAATGAAAACCCAAAAAAATGATATTTGGCAAAAAATGTATACCATTATAGAAAGATTGCCCAGGTTTTTTTTTATTAATAATAAAATAGAAACTTTCAACGTGAACAATACAAGTAGAGTGGTTAAGTCTTACCTTATCAATTCTAATAAGATAACAATTTAAAAAATTACTGTATTTTCTTGATATTTAAAAGTGACAGTAAAAATAATTTTTTATTTTTAGTATAGTAGACAGTAAAGTGAACAAGGAAGATATGATAATAAATTTGCTATTACGTACATGTGTTAGGTTAAACTATATTAACAATGTACTAGATTATTTGGATTCAAGATGAATATCGGCTCCCGAATACAAATCAAAAGAAAAAACTACATTGACAGTGTAAAATATTTTTTACACTTATATAGGTAGCTTAAATCATATTTTTTTTATGAGCAAAAAGGTTGTAATTAATTTAAAATCATAAAGTATATAGTAAGTATTTTAATGTTGTTTAATGGAAGAAAACAATAGGGCGGTGCTCACTCAGCATATAAAGTCTTCATTAAAACCCTACTTTCCAATACATGATACCAACTAATCCAACTTTCATCCAATTAAATAAGCAGTTGGTATTTCAATTATTTTTTATTTTTTTTCGCCTGACGTAGTATCTGTATAAGTGTATTGAAACTCCATTAAATTTGGATTCACGTATTTTAGGATGGCGCTCTCAACATGACATTTTTTCATTTTCAAAAATGAAAAACCTCTGCCTTAAAAATAAAGGAATCTCAATCATCTCTCCACAACTCAAGTTTATATATATATATATATATCATATTTTAATTTTATATACATTGGATAACAAATTGACAATCATTTCTTAAAACAGAAAAAGTATGAATTAAACATACACTACACTAAAAACCTTTTTAGCGGCAATAGCTTAATTGTCACTAAATATATTTTTTAGAAACAATTACTAGTGTAGTGATAATTATATTTTAGCATTCTTTCTAAATTCCGCTAAAGCCTATAACGATATTAAATTTAATGACAGTTAAACAATATCGATTAAGGTTTTAACACTTTGTATGGATGTACAAATTTAATGATGCTAAAAAACTATTTTTATCATAATGGTAGTTGTGTGGGGTTTTAAGGCTTTAATGAATCTTTGTGGAGTTGGAAAAAAGGTATTTCAAACATTAGTTTTAATTTTGGATAAGTTACATATTTGGCCGCTCGTCAAAAATAATTACAGTCGCTAGCCATATATATATAATAAAAAAAATATAAGTTTGCCAATTATTATTTTGGAAAAATTGTATAAAATAGCAAATTATTAATTCAAATTAAATGTTATAACCACAGTTTCATTTAATTATAATTCGTAGCAAACACTTGCCATTCGCCTCTCTCCCCAGAGAATCTCGCTCGCCACTCTCCCTAGAGAATCTTGCTCGCCACTCTCCCTGATCTCGCTCACCACTCTCCCTCGCCTCTCTCACTTTATACAAACACAAATGTATAAATTGCGTTTGTGTTTGTATAAAGCGAGAGAAAACTGTATATACAAATACATATATTTTCGTCCTATACACTTATAATTATACAAATACAGATATTCCCCTACCAGTTCTCTTTTGCCTTTCTCGCTTTATACAAACACAAATTATACAAATTACAATGTATAATTTGTGTTGTATAAAGCGAGAGAGAGATTTGATATACAAATGTTTTATTTCGATTCAACTGTATACAAATTCAAATTTTATGCAGATATACAAACACAATCATTGATACATATTCATAGTAGTTACATATATACAATTATCTAACCGATATTCATATACAATCGCTGCGCTTTTATACAAACGAATGTCTTCCTGTGATTTATACAAATCTGATGCTCCATAGCAAACATAAAATTTGCTATGGAGCGCAATTATGCAAACTATAGCTATAGCATACAAATATGATTTTTATGTTTGCTAAACCTAAAATTTACTCTATTATTTTCTCATCTAATTTGGGTCAACTCCTTGAAATGGGCCAAAAGAAAACAAGACACCCTTTAAAGGTTACTTGAGGGGGCCCAAATAATGGCCCAACCCAGGGCTATTTCAAATTTTAGCCACTTTTTAAAAATTATTTACAATTTAGTTAGATTTGACGAACTTCATAATATTCTTTGGACCTTCCGATCAAAAGTTTTGAATTGTCGGAACCTAATTTCAGATCGAAAGCTTGCAGTTTCAAACTTTGGATCAGATTTGAAATTGTTTATAAAGCGGCTAAACTTTAAAAGTATTTTCGACTATTCCTTAAATAACGATCATAAAAGTGGTTGTTTTTTTGCACTTCGCCTATCGTCTTCTTTTTTTGGTCACTATGTTAGTGTTTTTTGGTACCTTTTATTTGACGTGCAATTGATCTTTAATATTTCATTAGATGTATACAAGTATAGTTTGTTAGGACAAGTTTTATGAAGTTACAAGTATTTTTTTTTTAGAAAATTAAAATGTTTGATCAAGCTTTTAGGAAAGACAAAAAAAGATTTTGGATAATAGTATAAGTTATTTTCAAAAGGAAAAAAGTATATTTTTTCTTTATAAGTTCGTTATAGTCTTGGTCAAGTTCAAATTATGCTCTAATATTGTCAAACGTGTTCTTCAAATTGATTAGTCAAACTCAATCGATATTATTCAAAAATACTTTTTTGGTTACTACTTCTAACAAAAGAATACAGTTTAAAATAAATCGATTTCGAAAGTTTGATCGAACAAATTATTAATCTGGTACCAAATGATATATATTTTAGGGAAAATTGTATGAAATAGCAAACTATTAATTCAAATTAAATGTTATAGCCATAGTTTATTTTAATTGTAATTCACAGCAAACATCCCCTTTTTTTTGCCATCTGATTCGGTATACAATTAGCCATTTTCGTTATACAATTAGCCATTTTATATATTTCGGTATTAAATGTATAAAATGCGTTTGTGTTTGTATAAAGCGAGAGAAAAGTGTATATACAAATACAAATACAAATACAAATTTATATATTTTCGTCCTATACACTTATAATTATACAAATACATATTTTATTATACAAATTACAATGTATAAATGAATTTATACAAAACTGAACAATTTGTATAAAATTGGATGTTTGTAGCGAATTATACAAATCAAAAGCTCCATAGCAAACATAAAATTTGCTATGGAGCGCAATTATGCAAACTATAGCTATAACATACAAATATGATTTTTATGTTTGCTATATGTGAAAGTTGCTCTATATTTTATGGTCAATTTTCTTAGTCCATTGAAGTGATTGATGTATATATTATGAATAGATAGGCATCATTGGACAAACATAAAATTAAAACAAAAGATTATTGGACCTATCTAAAAATTGCTAGTATAATAATATCATTTACATCACAAAATTCATAAAATTGACAATACCACATCTAAGATATGAAAATGTTTTGAATCATAGAGTTGGAGAGATAAATACAACAATTACACAACACCAACTTAGGCAAATTGACATCACCTATGTTTCACTAATAGAGACTACACAAACCCACACTTCGACAAAAAATTAATAAGAGACCATCACACTACACTAAGCTTTTCCCGATCGAGGAGTCTAGTGGGATGAACGTATTTTTCATTTCTTAAAAAGTTTCTTAAAAAATAAGTATTTAGTGGGATGAACGTATTTTTCATTCCTGAAACCGATTTGTTTTTCAGGAAAAAACATTTTCCTTCGTACCAAACACAGGGTCTTTAATGAGCCCTACATAATATAAGTCTGATTTTTTTTTTAAATTTTTTTTAATCAATAGATACAAATAACATACGGTTAAAAGAAGGTTTCTGATTGAACAACTATTGAGGGGTATGGTGGCATTAACATGAGCCTTTCTTTCTTAATATGATATCTCTGGTTCAGGAAGGATCCAAAATTTCAAGAGAATAAGTACACTACTATAAAGAGGTGGATCCATAGTTTATATCCAAGTTAAAATCTTAAATTCATACAATCAACCCGTTACATTTTAAAAATTATAGATTTAAATTAACTTCTATTTTCTTACAATTGTAGTAACATATCTACACTCAATGTCGAAATTATGGGGATTATATAGGCATAACTCTACATGATCTATCAATATGGGTTGTGGTGCACTAGTGGGGCTGCTTCACCCTTAACCAAAGGTTTCAGGTTCCAGCTTGGGTATGGAGAAAATCTTGTTGGGAGCGTCACCCCCGAATGGACCTTTGTAGTGTTCAATCCGGATTCAGTCAGGGCTCCAACTTGAGCTCTAGACACCAAATGAGAAACAAAAAAAAAAGTTCCATCTGACATAAGAAAGAAGTACAAATTTACGTGAATCCACACCTTTCTATCTAGATAAGCCATCGAAAGAAGTATTTTTTCCTTGAATAAATTTTATGTTGTGTAAACTTAAATCGTTAAATATCGAATATTAGATGATTATAAAAGAAAAAAAAAAGTTTTTTTCAACATTGAACATGAAGATGAAAGGTGGGCAATATACCATTTAAACTTTAGCACTTAACAAGCTTATGTATTCTAAGAAAAGTGTTTTGCTGTAAAAAGTAGGAACAAGAGTTCATGGGCTTTGATGAGAAGCAGCTGTCGGACATTTAGCCATGGGGCCCAATGACAACTATTCAAACTATCAAATTAAAAGCCCGTATTAAAATTCGACTATTTCAAATTCGCGCCGCATAAAAAAAACGCTTCCTATCAAAAAATTGGAGTAATTTTTTTGTGTTTGACTGTTTAGTTAATTAATTAATTTATTTGAAAAAAATTATGTTTTTTTCCCAATATTATAGCATCATTTTATGTTTGATTATAATTTGACCAGATACCTCAACCTTTTGAAATAACTATTTTTTTAATTAAAAACACACACATTTAACTTCTTCGAAATTTGGTTGAATAAGCTATTAGTTTTCTTACATATAGAGATTACAAATTGAATTTATATATACATGATGTAATAAATACTTACAACATGAAATTATTTATAACACCAATAATAATAATATCGGTGTGATTCTAGAAATGACATTTAAGAAGAGTAAGATATATGCAAATTTTACCTTTTATCTATATGAGACAAAATTATTATATAAGATAGTCTCGACTCAAAGAAACCATCATATCATTTATTAGATAATTATACTATAGATAAATCTTTTGTTACTATTAATAAAAGACCTTCAGACACATTGTCTAGCGGTTTAAAAAAGAGAGAAAAATATCCTTTGTTGGTATTATTGGTAGCTTACCCAAAAAATGGCAATAGAAACCGATAAGGATTGTGGTGGAATGGTAAGTACATTTTTATCTTTAATTAGTGTTTTTGGGTTCGAGTTTCATGGGTGCAGAGTTGTCTTTGTTAAGAAGCGCTTTACACTCCAAATGTGGACTTTTCTCAATGCGAATCTCAATTTAGTTGGATTTCAATATGAATATCAGATACCGAATGAAAAAATGAGAATAGGCAAGTGACCTGCGATAACTGATATATTTATATGGCCAATTTATAAATAACTTAAATTCTATTTTCATTTATTAAATGCAGGTGACGCCATAAAGATATCGATTTTTAATTGTTTGGACTTTTTGAATTTTCTTAAATGTATAAAACCTGCATAGTAATTATTAAAAAGATACAAAGAAATATATTAGCCACCAATTTATACATGCCGACACGATCGTCCAATTAAAATAATAATAATAAAAAAACTAAGGCTATTTTGTATTTTATCCTTTAGTTATACGTATTGATCTTAATAAGTCATAAAATTTTAAGTCAATTTTAATTAAGCTTACAACAACAATCGAATATAAGTGGAATTATACAAAGTAGGATTTGAGGATTGTATGTGTACGTAAACCTTAATCCTACTGAGGTAAAAAAAACTATTTCCAATTAAGGTTGATATGTATAATTAAAAGACTAACATAGTTCAAGATCACACATTTAATTTATTTTTATAAATTTAATTTAACATCACAAAATTTAATATTCTTTTCTCAAATTCTATAAAAAATTAAAACCAGACAAATAATTTAAATCTCAAAAAGTAATTATATATAAAGTTGTTTCAAATAAGTGTCACCTCTAGTAGTAGGAAGCACATTAATAATTGTTTGGACCATATTCTAGCTCATGAGAATACTATTATCAATATTAATTTTTCCAACATAACTAGTTTTTAGAGTGTCTACATTTTAACAGCAGAAACTAGCTAGAGGTTAGGAAGAAAAATGAAAACATCTATTTATTGTGTGTGAAATTTTTTTCTTCCATTTGTACCACCTTGAAATAATACAATATTTTCTTCGTTTCAGAAAAAATGACCTAATTTAATTTGATAATGAAGTTTTAAAAAATAGTCGTAAATTAAAGTTCTGTCAAATATATCAAGATACCTTTTAATTTTGTGATCTTAAGCATATCACGTAGAAAACTGAAATTAAAATACTACTATCAAAAAAGAAAAATGAGTCGTTTTTTTTTAAACGGAGAAGTATATATTTATTAATGAAATAATAAATGTGATAAAAAGAGAGAAGGACGAGCCACGTGAAGCAGCGTGGGTCAATCCTACGTGGCATTTTATAATTGGCTAACCACATAGGACCTTTCGTACGGACCGATGTTGACATTTTAAATAAAAATCTTGTACGGACAAAAATAAATTTTGAACTCCTGGTGTTCCTTTTATGGAACTCTCAACTAAAATAGGCATAACGTGTGTTTTATTGTTGTCCATAATATGAGAATAATATTATTAATAAAAAAATTATTTTATTTTTTCCATTCTATTATCGATAATTTTTTCTCAAGCCGAAGATTTATCAAGAAATAATCTTTCTGTCGTTCTCAAACTCTGCTTTGTAAGATTAAACTATGTTTATTCTTGTTGTAGTAGTGAAAAAAATTATTACTACTATTACATATTCCTTCTGTCTCAAAGTATCTTTCCTTTATAAATTATTAAGTCCAAATAGTTTTCTTCTTCTTTCCGTTTTACCTTTAGTAGTTATTGATTTTCGAGACTACAAATACCTTAATTATAAGTAATGTTATAATTGCTTAAATATTGATAAAGAATAAAATAATTTAAAATGAAAACCTTAGTCAAGTAAATAAAAACAAAAGTGAAATAAATATCAAAGATATATTCCTCCTTTTCAATTTGTCAAATAAAATATATTATATATGTTATGTCAAAAAATTATTTTGAAAAGTACAATGATGTATGTAAATAATTACTATTTCTAACTGGCAGGGTCCCTATCGTTCTTACTTGGCAGTTGACACCAACAATTCAGATATTAATTTACCGCCAATGAATGGCCAAAATAATAACACTGATTTTTCGAATTTGAATTATTTATTAAAACACATCTTAACTATTTTTTTTCTTTTTTCTATTTGAAATATTATCATCGTTCAAGTAGGAAACATGAATAATTGATAGTTGAAGTGTGTTTTAATAAATATAGTTTAGGTAGGAAGCTCATACACCTGATAGTTCAAACAATTCAAACACAAATAACCGAAATATTTTAGGTGTTATATTAGTATGACAAAAAAAAACACATCTTAAAACATGCTCAAAATTTAAGTAATTAGTTGAATAATAAAATATGACAAGTATTATGAGATAGAGATTTAACTCATAGAATCTAATTCGAACCTTTTTATTCAGATATTCAAATATTATTTTTATTTAAAATAAAAGGGGTTATTTGAGATGATCTTTTCCAAATATCTCTAAGTTCCATTATTTGAGTCATTATTTTAACGTGATGAATTGTCCCTGATAATGACTTCTGTAGCAATTTCTGAAAAAGAGTTTTCTGAATATTGTACGTACATATATGATATAACTACCTATTTATTTGTGTTTTTTTTTAATAAAAAAAATAAAATAAAAGGATGGCATAATTGTCAAGCACCAACTTCATATTTTCGAATGTAAAAAAGTAAAATTTTGATATGCAATAAAGATACAATAATAAAAATAACGGAGTGACATTTTTAATTTCAAATATTTGGTTCTTTATCAATTTTATCTATGTGAGCTCATTCATATTGTCCCAAAAAGAAACAACGAAAACAAATACTACAGTGTAAAAAGGGGGGAAATATCAAATTTTGTTTAAAGTGTGTCATTGTTATTTATTTGGGATGGAATAAACTCAATTAGGGTTTACTTGTATACAAACAATCTAAAGTATTTTTTTGTTTATAGCAATTTCTTTAGCTTTATGGCACTTTCTTAATTTTTATCTCTCTCTCTCTATATATATATATATATATATATATATATTATGGTATTTTCTTAATTTTGATCTCTCTCTCTATATATATAATTATTTCATTAAATGGTTGTTGTAGGAACCATACATACTATAGATCTTGAATGGCAAAGCGGAGAGTTGAACCTTTATCAACCAAGATTGACACACGATTTGAATTATGTGTTCACGTGAATTCTATAACTTTTGTCCAAACACTCTTTCTCTATATGTTTAGAAACAACCCAAGTATCTATAAATATTTGATTATGAACATAATTATTATTGTATATATTAACTTTAAGTCATTGTGAGAAACCATAAATGTTAAATCCTTGATCTGTCTATGTTTACCAACAGACAGAGTTAATAATTTATAAATAAACCTATCGAACTATCTAACACAATATTACGTATGCATAATTTAACAACTATATAACTCATCTCTGAATCGGCTACCAAACTTCCCCTTAGGGTTTTTAGTCAATACACCAATAGGGAAGCATGAAGATTATTTTATGTGCTGTCAATGGTCCCTATATGGGCATCTCTTCTTAATTAATTTTTTTTTTTTTTTTAAAAAAAGTAATAATAATTAATAATTCCCCCACTTGTTGCCTATCATAGAGACTCACTTATATTTTTCTTTTTTTGGAGCTGTCAGTTTGTCTAATATAGTGCTTCTTTGCAAGTTTTACCAAAAGAAGAAAATATATGAGGTTTTGCTTCTTACAAGTCTTTCCTTAATCATTTCCTTATATATATCTATTTTTTCTATCTGAGTTGTTGCAACTCAAACAACCAAAAATTGATAAAAATAGAAAGAAAAAAAAATATGCCATTTTCTTTATCGTCTTTTTTAGGGTTTTTGATCCTTTGAACCATTTTTTTTTCTTTTATATATATCATCCAGATCTGAAAACTCAAAAGCCAATATTTTCTTGAATTTTCACTTGTAGAATCTTGATTTTTTTTTTTCAATTTGTAAAAAAAATAAAAATGGTGAGAGGAAAAACTGAGTTGAAAAGAATTGAAAATGCAACAAGTAGACAAGTGACCTTCTCAAAAAGAAGAAGTGGGCTTCTAAAAAAAGCATTTGAGCTTTCAGTTTTATGTGATGCTGAAGTTGCTCTTATTGTTTTTTCTCCAAAAGGAAAGCTTTATGAGTTCTCAAGTTCCAGGTACATATTATTATTTCTTTGAATTTATTTATTGTTTACACGAATCAGAGCTTACAAAGGGCTGAATCTCAGTGGATCGTATGGCAGCAAGACTATACTCCACCATGTCATGTAGGAAATTGATCTTTAGTTTGTCTTTGATATCATAATTGTATGTGGATATAGCAATATCTAAAAATTGGATTTTTTAATTTCAAGAATCTTGTTTTAGTATCCAACTTGTAGCTCAATTTAGGAATTTTATACATTTTTCAGAAAATTACATACAATAAATGTATAACAAGTACCAAGTACAATGATCACTTGCTTTATCTGTCAAATAGGGTCCCTTATTTTTCTGCCTTGCTATTTGTTTTGTTAACTTCTCTTGATTCTCTTCTCTATATAATAGATAATATAAGTCCTTTAGTTAAATAGATACAAAAAAAGAAAAGAAAAAAAAGCTTGTTCTTTTGGGGATTTCATGTGTTATAGTCTTGAAGTATAATTTCCATCGAATCCTTTGTAGACGATTTAAATACATGATGAAATATTGTAAATGAACGAATGACTTTATTGTTACGATCCACTGAGATTCAAGTCCTTTATTGGTCCGTTTTAAAAAATAGAGAGATTGTTTTGTGTATAGAGGTGTGTGCCAATGCAATCTATTACAGTAATTTTTTTTGAATGATTTATGTGTTACTACTATTTGGCAATCTTGATAAAGCTGAATCTTGTACAAATTCTAGATGACTGACTATATGTATATTACAAGGGGTAGTTCATCAAAACAAGAAAATAAAAAGTTTGATGTATGTGGCAAAGTTTTACTTGGGAGTAGTAGTGCCTTTTTATTTTTTACTACAAATAAAATGAAGTATAAACTTGAAAGTTGAAATGAAATTGTACTTGCTACAAATTTGTTTTTCCCAATACCCCACCAACTTTTGCCTGTTTTTAATTATGTTCATGATTTTGGAACTTATAAACGAAAGTAGATCTTTAATTTCTGCTAAAACTTTTTAGTTGTTATTTGAGTCGGGTGTTTATCCGAAACAACTTCTCTATCATAAGGTAGAAGTAAGACTATATGTACAGTCCATTTTTTTCAGACTATATTTGTGGAATTATACTGAGTAGATCATGTTGTTGTTGTAAATAGTGAAGAGTACTGCGCTTGGAAGTGACATGATACTGCATATATTATGTAGCACCTGAGAAAATATCTATATACGTACGGACCATTCTTTTCGGACTATATTTGTGGAATTATACTGAGTAGATCAAGTTGTTATTGTAAATAGTGAAGAGTACTGCACTTGGAAGTGATATGATACTGCATATATTATGTAGCACCTGAGAAAATATCTATAGTATTTTTTACTTTACCTAATATACTATTTATAGTACCAAATCTTCAGAATTTCTGGTGTACGAAAGTGCAATTGCACTAATATCATATTTGCTTCTTTTTTACTCCATTTCCTTGCTTTGATCTTTTGATTCATTAATCATATTATGAAATTATATCTACTTATCAAAAGACCTAAATTATCGGAACACTTCAAAAATATCAACAGATACATGTCAGATTTTTCAAAAATATAGGAATCACACATATGCCATACAACATTTTTTGATAGTCTGCACAACATAGGAAAAGACTATATCCGATTCTCCTTATTTAAATTCTAGAAATTTCACGATTCATGAAATTAATTTATGATGTTCCAACATCTAAGAAACATATTGATGACCTTTTGTGATGTTCCAACATCTAAGGAACATCATTTAAATGTTGTATGGTACAACAAGGTCATTCTAAGATAGTATATTTAATTTGTTGGGTAACACCAATGTCTTAGCTATTCTGACCAAACAATGCTTACTTAATGAACTTAGTTAAGAAGTAAAGCTACATATTTACTATCATCTGTAGATTTTGACATAATAGTAAATGTTTGATCCTAATAATATTGATATGTAGTAGGAGTAATAAAGAGTCAGTTTGGTTCAAAGACTAGTTATACAAGAACTATAATATATAATTATAAGAACTAAAATAGTTTTCGAATTTATCTTGGGGATTCTCCTTTGTTATTTTTTTTATTTGCTCTCTAATTTGGTTCACAAACTAGTTATACCAGACTTATTGATTTTAGCTGATTTGGTAACTCATAAAAGTTCAGCATATACCAAATTAAATTGTATTAATGACCAATTTGACTTTGTCTTAATTAATTTGTTGGATAATATCTATTAAAATCAGATGCTCTTTAGGTGAGTCATCAGTAGCTAGTGAAAGAAAAAAAAACCTACATAAAGTCTTTAACTCTTAACATAATTCAAATGAAGGCCGACCACTGAGCCACTTTGGCATCGAAGGTCGGACTCTATCTTATGATTGTGAGTTGGAGTTGCCATAGCATATGACTGGCTATAGCAATAGGAGGGCCTAATTTGGCTTTAACAAACTAGATTAGAAGATGCATGATGCATGAATATATATCTTCCCAAGCACTATGGAGAGTTAACTCATGATATAATATATACAAATTAAAACGTATTAAAAGGGACAGTTTGATATACGAAATATCTTTCATTATCTCAAGATTTAGGGAAGGACTGCGAGGGGATATGATATACTATAATATATAGACAATAAAAGTCAAAATTTGAGATAAAAAAGTTTGATCCTATGGTCACTTGTTGGCAGAATCTCTTAATTACAAGATAAAGAAGAAAACATATAATCTTCTAGTAATTTAAACTTTAACGTGTTTGAGAATCCTTAGATAATATGCTTAACATAGTAGTTATTATATTATTATTTTTGTCTATATATAGAGAGAGACCAATATATATGTTTTGGGAATGAATCTAAGTACTCAATAATCTAATATAACAATTACCAAAGTTTGCAATATGAGATTTGAGAAAAGTATACTCTCATGCATATTAATTAATGCAAGCAAATATATTGCATTTGATCTCCATTTTACATGCATAATTTCCTTAGATGAACCATTCAATCATGATATGGCCACAAAATAAAAAGATCAACAATTTCCATACTTTTAGAGGTATTTTTTTTCCTATTCAGTCATGATCTAGCCTGAAAAGAAAAGATATGGTTTATTCCACAAAATAAAAAGTTTTTTTTGTTTATTCCACAAAATAAAAAATTCTTCTTTACGATATACAAATAAAAATTCCTAAGTAATTTTAGATTTGAGAAATCATGCTTAGCCAAACACAAGGGAAGATAATTCAAATTGAATTTCTTAAAATCCTTTTATTTGCGAGGACTATTAGGGGTGGAGTGGAAGAAGGGGATCATTCTCCTACTATACATAACGATATACATAGAAATTCACTATGTAACTCACTAGAAGCTTGAGAAACAATAAGGATGTGTTCAAATAAGTTAAAATATTACTTTTTCATTTTTTTTTTCAAGTTGAGGTGGTTAGACTTGTATGCTAAAATGCTTTCACATGTGGTCTCTCTCTCATGATAATATCCAGATTCTTAATTCAATCTCTTCACTATTGGGTAAAAGCGATAGAGCAAGAAAGAAATGAAGGATCAAAATATCACGGGCCGCACACAAATGTAGAGATAGGATAGCTAGAATTATATTGAGGTCATACCAGTAAGGAAACAACAAGATAATATCTTCCCATACAAAATAACCTTCAATAAGAGGTGCACTTTGGAAGTTTGTATGACTGAAGTTTAGGTATCCAATTTTTCTTTGCAAATAATTCTATAATAACTTTAGTTTTGACAACACGAAGTTGGTTTCAAAGCACCTAAACATGCAAAAAATTTATAAGCAATTATGACTTATAGAGACTCTAAAATCAACTACCGTTTGTTATTAGCCACCATTTGGTGAATATAACATCTAACAAAAATACTCTCAGCTAAACCATAAAACTATTTCAACATATGATGTTGGATTTTGAAACTTTGACAGGTGGAATTCTATCATAATTTATTGAAGTTTCAAATCTCAAAAATGATTCATGGAATTCAAACATCCATGAATGATTCATGAAGTTCAAACTTTCACAATCTGTGAAAATGTGTTGAAATTTCAAACTCCACAATTCATTCATGGTGTCCAAATCTTTATCATTTCAAACTCATGAGATGATTGATGAAGTTCAATTTTTCACAATCTAAATGTGAAATTTTTTAAAGTTTTTCAGTGTTTTAATTAAGGAAATTTTCATCAAAATTTAATATTTGCAATAAAAGTACTGAAATACTAAATGATTTTGAAACACTAACTAAAACTTAATTAATTAATCGTCCAGAAATGACTATTTGACAATTTCTCCGGATAATCTAACACCCCCTTGCACGCCAAAACCTAATTTACTAGAATTTGGATAAAAATTTAAAACATAAAATGAGGATTATATTAGTTCAAATATTCCTGAATGATTCATGGAGTTCAAACTTTCATAATAAAAGTATGAATTTCAAACTCCACAATTCATTCACGGTGTCCATATCTTTATCATTTCAAACTTTATGACTCATGTGATGATCGATGAAGTTTAAAATTTTCACAATCTAAATATGAATTATTTTGGAGTTTTTTAGTGTTTTAACTAGGAAATTTTCATCAAATTTTTAATTTTTGCAATAAAAGTACTGAAATACTGAATAATTTTGAAATATTAACTAAAACTTAATTAACCGTTTAAAAATAACTATTTGACAATTTCTCCAAACACTGTAACACCCCATGCACGCCCATTTACTAGAACTTGGATAAAAATTAAAACATAAAATGAGGATCTAATATTGGATAAAACTAGTACACCAGATTTTTTTAGAAAGTCATCCTGTACAAATCCATCAACCAAGATTTACTACGAGTCTTACCACAACCCACATGTTGATTCATTAATTTTAGTTGATCGAACCTTTACTTAGTTTCACCTAAGTTTTAATATTGGTCATAAATAGATCACTCAGGTTTGGGTCCATAAACTATGACAATTGTGAAGATTTGTTTTCGCTACAGTTCTCATGGGTTCTCCTAACCAAGCTATTACCTATGACTCATCATTGAATCATTTTCTAATAGGCACATAGTTAAAGTCCCGACTCATCCCACTGCTTATGAGCTTACGATTTTATGTTCTGTATATTTCCTTATACCTAGAGTTCTTTTCACCCTTCCTTCACAGTACTACACTCCAATATCATATTAAGAGAATATATATCTTTGATTTAAATTAAATCGATTCAAAAATTAGCTTTTAAGATGAGGATTGCTTAAAACTCTCATACCATGAGTGTTTTTTTAATTTATTTTTTCATGTTTTCCCTTTTGAAATTGAAATTGAAATTATTCACCTTAACATTTTGAAATTGAAATAATTCACCTTGTTATATCGTAGTAATTTTTTCAATTATTCTTATTCTGTTTCTTATTATTTATTTATTTACTTTTAGTACAAACAAGACAATAGAACGCTATCAGAAGAATGATAAGAGCCTGGGACGACTCAACAGAAAATTAACTGATCAACTAACCACTGAGGTATTTTCTTTTCAACTTTCAATATGGAAATTAGTTCGCACACTCTACAACAACAAGTATATATATATTGTCAAATGTCTACTCCGTCCCAATTTTATGTGTCTTATAATTATGATGAATTCATGAAGCTAACGAAGCAGACAAATTAGAAACTTCTTTTGCATCCATCGCGGATTCTATGTTTTTTTTTTCTTCTTACATTAAGCCATTTCACCCCGAGTTATGTACATAGTTCTATATATTTCGGTGAGGTTGAATTGAGTATTTAGTAATTGAAGTTCTAACATGAATTTCACTTGAAAAAAAAAGAAGAGACAATTTTGCGAATGATAAAAATATTATTTCAAGTTCTCTATTTTAAGTAACATTGATTTGCAAATACCTGATTTTGTATTGATAGGTATATATGTTGTTCACACTCTTTAATAATATTGTCGTTGTATACTGTTAAATCCTTTAAAAGTTGTATATTTTTAGAGAATTCGACATAGATGAACAACACTTTTTGGTATGTTTGAAATACTAACTCTTTATTTTGTGTAGCATTTGAAAGAGGAAGTTGCAACCATGACTAGAAAGCTTGAGTTTCTTGAAGACTCTAAGAGGTTAATTAATTGTCTCCTAATTAATTTCCAGTGTAGTACAATAATTAAATCAGCAAATAGTTCTTAAATATTTTTTTGTGTATTATATTATTTTCAGAAAGCTATTAGGACATGGTCTAGAATCTTCCACCTTGGATGAACTTCAACAGGTAGAAGAACAGTTGGAAAAAAGTTTAAGCAACATTAGGGCAAGAAAGGTAAAATTCTATATATGCCTCAATTTTTAACAAGTTAATTATAGTCGGATTCAAGTTAGATGATTAAAAGTAGTTGATAAGTACGTTGTACGTATCAAGTGATGAAAAAACACGTTTTGATATTGAAGCAGTTATGTGTTTGAGTAAAAACAGTGACACTATTATAGTAGTAAATTACTTGATCTAATCAAAAGTGTTTATAAGTTGAATAGCTATAAGTTGGAGTGACGACTAACTTGTGGCTGATTATAGCTTATAAACATTTCGATGTTTAAACAAATGCATAGATTTGATAAATTAAAAAGTGCTTATAAGCTAGTTTGATCACTTTATAAGCTTATCATTACACCTGGTTGGTGTCAACGTATTTATTGCTCTCATTAAACCCGTCTCGGTACGATATGATACAAATGGATTAAACCTATATACAATTTTCGTTTGTTTATTTGTTTTATTTTGTTTCAGAATCTGTTATTCAAGGAACAGATTGCTCAACTGAAGGAAAAGGTAAATCACTTATTAGAAGCATATATATATATAATTAATCCAATTGACTTATAATACATTTTTTTCTCTTGTCTTAGGAAAAAAAATTATTGAAGGAAAATTCAGACTTGAGGAAAAGGGTGAGACATATATCACTCCAAATTTTTGCCTGCATATCAATGTTTCTAATATGTGTGTAATGTTTGGTTAAGATTGATAAATGAAGCTGGATTAATGACTAATTATGAAAAAATTCATATTCAAATAATTTCAGTAGAGATAAAAACACACTAAGTGACTTTTTCTCATTTGCATAACCATTGTTCTTTGATGGGCATAGATACATAATCATATAGTAGTTTGGTATTGGTGCTGATAGGAGATAACATGTAGTACGTTATAAAATAGCTGAGATGAACACATTTGCCTTTGATGGACATAGATACATAATCATTATAGTAACTTGGTATTTATGCTGATAGGAGATAGTATGTATTACGTTATAAAATAGCAGAGATGAACACAAATATTTGACATTTTTATTACTTGTTATACTAGAAAAATATGTAAGATATTAAATGTGTTGAGACCAGTTCCATATTTTTGCTAGTGATCGATCATACTCTTTCTGTTCCATATTATGTGACATTTTTTAAAATCATTCTTAAAAGAATGATATCTTTTAATACGTAATAATAATTTTACTTTAAATTTCTCTTTTTACTTAATAAAATGATTTATAATCAAACGTTTTTTTTTTGTTCAGTGTGAGGTGCTACCATTGACTTTGACACCAGTTCCTCAAGTAGAGAAAGATGTTGAAAGACAAATAATGGAAGTTGAGACTGAGCTCTTTATTGGACTTCCAGAAACTAGAAAAAGTTCCTATTGTCCTAATTTAAACACACCACCTACATCACTTTAATTGTGAAAATTGTTGGGCTTTCAAGTTTTATATAACCACTGTAATTATAATTTATAGAGTTGTAATAAAAAACTAAATTACTGTAATATAGTTTTTTTTTATTTTTTGATTCCTTGCATCATCATCTATGCGTTAATTTAGGAAAAGGTCTATCAGAAATAACATATTCCTCACAAAAGGTAATGGTAAGGTCTTGTATACCATGTTTTATCCTTTTCAGATTCCAGTTATGAAATCACATCGAATATGTTGTTGTTGTAGTGGCAGTATCAGTTATGTGCTAATTGAGCTGATGGCTTATCAGAAATGGTCTCTCTACCTCATAAAGTAGGGTAAGGTCTTGCGTACCCTTTATCCTTCTCAGATCTAGCTACTTTGTTGATATGTTGTTGTGGTGGTGGCGGTTGTTGTAGTATCAACTATGTGTTAATTGAACCGATGATTTATCAAAAATAGTCTCTCTACCTCACAAGGTAGGATAAGGTCTTGTGTACCGCTACTTTGTGGATCACACTGGATGTGATGTTGTTGTAGTATCAATTCCGCGTTAATTGAGCAAAGGTCTCTATCTCATAAGGTAAGAGTAAGCAAGGTTTTGCGTATATTTAATTACCCTCTTCAGATTTTACTTGTGGAGTTACACCGAATATATTGTTGCGGATAGTATCAATTATGCGTTTATAATCATCAAAGTGATGCAAACGATAGTACTGTCGAGAGAAATGTATATACATGTACACTTTATTTTCCTTTTTAATGCTTTTTTAGATCTTAATTAATTAATGAGTTAATACATTAGCAGAAATTAACGAATAAGTAGTACCATGAATTAAGATATTTTGTAGGCCAATTAATTAAAATCTTAGAACTTCCAAAGTTTATGGCCTCATTATGTTTGTCCTAATTAAATAGTGTCATAATTTGCCCTATTAAAATTAGGGCTGTCAATGAGGTTAGGTAAAAAAAAGGCGTCATAGCCTATAGCCTTTTCGATAATATAAAATACTAAAATAATCACTCATATTCACTTAGGTATTTATAATAAATTAATCATTATATTAATGACACGTGTCAACATGATAAATTACTTCCCCATTATTTTTACCTGCTTTTTAGCTAATTTCAACTCTAATTATTTTTTAGCGAGTCAATAAACGACTCATTTATCAACTCTTCCCAGTTTAACCGGCTTAAATTTATCCTAATCCATTCATTTGACACCTCTAATTAACGCCATAAAGGGCAATCTTAGTGATTCATTTGTCGAGGTCCGTTTTGGGTCAAAGCACCCAGACAAATAATGGGTATTTTTTTAAATTCTCTTATAAGCTAGAGTAAAAGACTATCTGCATTAGGTGTTTACATCAAATCATATTACTTTAGCATGATTAACGCAAAAAATAAGATTAGAATGTCTACTTACTAACAACGATTTAACAATAAAGTATATTAATACATGTGTTGTACATTCATTAACACAATACAATACAACAAATCATATTAGTTTGGATTTATTTCCATTCAAACAATACAACAAAATAGTGTTTGGGCCCATTCAAAATAGTTATTGGGCCAGTAAGGTCCATGGGCCTACTTCACCACAGCCTTACCAAGAATCTTGTAAATGTGGCTTCCCCTCACGGAGCTTGATACCTGGGCTTACATGATCTCTCTGGGCCTAATGATAGGCCCAATGAAAATTCGTTTAAAAATAGCACGCAAATTGACAAACATTACTAGTATATTATTTAATATAGCTATAGTTTCATATAATTATGAATCACGACTACAGTTTGATGAAATTTGCTTGAAGAATCCCGAGTATTTGTATAAGTCCTATTTGTATATATTTCTCTATTTCTATACGTAATAGTAATTTTGTTATGACACTGTACATATCTATACGTATTTGTGTATATACAAATTTTCATTTCTGACTTTTGGTTCTATATATTTTTTGATTTTTTATTGTATATTTTTATTTCCAGTATATTATCACCCACAATACTTTATACGAATCAATTGTATAATTCCAACACTTATATACTATTACTTATTTATTTATATTAATAGTTTCTATACAATACAAATAATTGTATATAATATGTTACTCGTATAAATTCAATTTGTATAATTTATTTTAAAAACAACGAAATATACAAACGAGTATCACCATAGCAAATTGAACTATAACTATGAAGCGTAATTAGATAAATTGTGGTTAAATAAAGTTATTAAGTTTCATCTCATAGCTATTTATGAATTTTTTTATATACAAAAACATAATGACAGTTGTCACTGATAATGAAACTTAAACAACTAAAAATCTAAGATATTGCTATGAATTTTCATGATTTTTTTTTTAAAAAAAAACGTGTCATGAATTTCAATATTTGGCTATTTTTCATCAATGACTTTTGAATTTGGGTCTAGGAAAATGACTTATCTTTGAATTCAATAGCGTGTTTAATGAGGAGAATGAGTAGAAAAAAAAAATTTGGATAAAAAAATAGATGATTTTTTTTATATAAAATATAAATATCTAGGATTAATTTAAAATTTTAAAAGAACTCAACATCTTTATTTTAGACCCCCACCCCCACACAGTTTTTTTTTCCCTTTTAGATTTTGAATTTTTGTGCTGAAAAATAATCTATTAGCACTCATGATTTGAATTTCTCTCTTTATTTTTTAAATATATTTAGATTAATTTTGAAATCTCCATTCCTCCCATCTTTTATGAAATGTTTGATTACTAATTTGAAATATTCGTAATAGTTTGAATAAAAACTCTATGTGAACATATATTTTTGAACTATCTGAAATGGAGTACATATATTCTTGAACTATCTGAATAGAAGAGGAAGATATCAATTTAAAGGAGCGGGTGTTTTAGCCTCGTTGTGTCTAAGTAGACAACATGTAGCTAGGCAATCTTTCAAATGCTAAGTAATATCTAATAGCAGTCCGTTTTGTGATCCTTTAAATAAACAGGAGGGACATCTTTTATATTAAAAAAAAAAAACAAAAAGAGAATATATGTGCTTAATTTCAGATAATTCAAGAGTAATTTTGATCTTTTTTCGATATCTATTTCAAAATTATATGAATTCATTACACTTAACCAGGGGTGGAGCTATAGCCACCACAGGGTGACCAACTCGTCAGAAAATTACGTTGTTTATATCTATCAAATTCTCCATTTAAAGGATATATATTTAAAGTTGGACACTTTTGATGACACAGTGGTAGTGAGTGTCCATTTGAATGAAATAGTTCTGGGTTCGAACCCAGAAATCCTTCATTCAAATGGACACCCATTACCACTGCGCCAAACGCCCAACTCTGCAAAATTTGACGTAATTTTTCGACCAAGGGTGTCAAGTTGGACACCCTGGGGTGGCTATAGCTCCGCCCTTGCAAATAGCACAATGTTTTTTTTTTGACAGACACACACCATTATTTTTGAAAATCTTTGATAAAATTTCTGACTCTACCGCACTTAACCAATGGCAGAGTGACAAATGCAACAGCTGAATGATGTGCCAACCAAACTCCAGGCTTATGTAGAACCCACGTAGCCAAGCCAAGACGTTTTCAACCTCTTAATTTTGGAAACAAAACTGTTTTGACTCCACAATCTTGCTAATATTCTTTTCGTTCGATTTGTTTTAATTAATTAATTCAATGATGAAATTAGGTATTTTTGTCCGGCCATGAATAATGAGTGGGGCTTTATGTTCGCCGGATAATCATATTTGCATGAAATTATATTAGTACATTAGTTAGACAAGTTGACAGTCATTTATATTGATTCACGCCAAATTCTTTTTGTCGAACATGAAGAAATTTCTAAAAATTATCTTAAAGTTAAACCACTCTACCAAATCTCTTTTAACGGTTGCTCTATGCTTGCCGGTATCTTGACTCTCTTTTAAAATACTCCCATCAAAGAAGATTAGTTGGTTTAGTGCATGTATTAACAAACCTAATAGCGTTTAAATTTTTAAAATCTGCTTATTTTAATTTCTATATTTTTCTTGTCCCCTTCTATCATCTTTCTCTTATGTTTTCTGGTCATTTTACTTAGCTACTGTAATTTGCTAGTCTTTTTTGCAATTAATTACTGATATAATTAATTATCTCCTGCTTTTTTTTCATTTATGAGAACCTAAACTAAATATAATTAAAGAAAGTGACTACACACTAATTAACGTTCATAAAGAAAAAAAACCCCTACTACTACGTGTTTATACCTAAATCACCCAACACAAAACCCCTTGATAAATCTTATATCCAACTTTATTTATAACGATGGTGTCTGGATCAATTTACGTACATCTTAACTTATTTTTGAAAACACTTGTTACCTTTTATCAACACAAAAAATAGAGTAACTTTGTCTTGCAAAGCTTAAAAATCATCTTATATTTTTATATCTACGAAAAATCTTATAATTCTCAACCACTTTATTGACCATCAATCGCGATTAGGTGCAAATCTTGTACCAAACTCACAGAGAAAAGTATACATCACAACATGGAAGGTGGTATAAGCAAACTTCACTTACACCTCACATTACAATTTCTTCTAATTTCAATACCAATACGCAATTCCTTCTTTTGTCACTTTCTAGCCTTTTCCACATCTCTCTAATGACTTTTATTTTCTCTCATACACAGTCACACACAAATTATTAGTACACGTACCATCAAAGAATGTCGTGCATTGAACGGGGTTGTTCCTTCCTTAATCAGAAGTCTCAGATTCGAGCTTAGAGTATGAAAAAATCCTTGGTAGGAAGAATTTCTCTCCGAATGAGGTACTATGCAGATCCGGATTAATCGAGCTCCAATACGAGTAAGTACCGGATAGGAAACAAAAAAAAACAAATTAATACACGTAATGAATGGCCAATCTTCAAAGTCACTAAAGCTTAAAGCAAAAGAAACTAAATAAATTTCTTCCCAACTCTCTCCGCCGACTTTTATCAAACACCTAACCTGCAATACTTTTATATACTTAACATTCAACAAGATTGTTTCTTTAGTGGAATTTTCCAGTAATATTGTAACTCCAAGATTCAAGGAGTTTTGGGTACCCAATTTCTTGTTGAAAAAATGGGAACTTTGACTGCTTCTCTAGTGGTTCCATCTAAGCTCAACAATGAAAAACAGAGCTCTATTTTTGTATACAAAACTAGAAGAAAATCCAAGAAGAATCAATCCATAGTACCTGTAATTAATTTTTACTATCTTTTTTTTAGCTTCTTCTTTTGGTTTGATATTGTTTACTCATTAGTTTTATTTGTTTCTTGAATGAAAATAGGTGGCAAGGTTATTTGGACCAGCTATATTTGAAGCTTCAAAGCTGAAGGTACTTTTTTTGGGAGTTGATGAGAAAAAGCATCCAGGAAAGTTGCCAAGAACATATACACTGACTCATAGTGATATTACTTCTAAACTCACTTTGGCTATCTCTCAAACCATTAATAACTCTCAGGTAATCAAATATTTCTCTTTATAACTTGATGACATATTATTTTGTGTCTTCTGAGTAAACAAAAATACAATTGATTCTTGTAATAGCTCTTCCGAGTTTCTATCAGAAACAATCTTTCTACCCTCATAAATAAAGGTAGGGGCAAGGGCTGAGCTAGCAAGGGCCGTTATACCGTTTATAGTTAAAATATTTTTGTTGGACCCTTTGGCCTCTTCATGTGTTTACCTGCTATATTTCGAACCCCTTAGTGAAAGTTCTGATTGCGCCACTAAGTAGAAGTAAGGTGGCATAGACACCATCCTCCCCAAACCTCACTTGTGAGGCTTATTGATTCTTGTAATAGCCTTTAAAGTAAATTTGGGGTTTATTTCTCAAATGATCACTTAACTAATAGTTATTATCCCAGAAAGTGACTTGATGAGATAATCACACTATTAGTTGAGTGATCATTTGAGAAATCAACTCTTTAAATTTGGTGGCAATAAGAATTTGGAGGTTCTTGATTAGTTGATCATTAATCACTGTTCATCATCCATTGCTTCCAGAGTAGGGGCAAATTCAAATTTGATCTTTTATGGGTTTTGGATTTTAGGACAACTCACTCAAGTATTAGTAACCTGGAGTTTGAATTTAACTTTTATACATATTAAATGAATCTCTTAACATAGGGTCTGAACCAAAACTACTGAATTCTGCATTCAGTGAATAATGGGTCCGCCACCTCTACTGTCCTCGACTTAAATACTATTGTCTGCATCAAATAATCAAACCCATGACATGTGTCGAGACCCCACAATGCTATGCTATTACCACTAGAATTATCAGCCACATATTTATTTTTGAAAATATGTTACTTTTAAATCTTGATTTTGCCTCTATAATAATCGTTTATCTTTTGACTTATATTTAATAGAATTGTTGTTGAGAAAATTAAGACAAAGTGGAAATTGGGTGTTTGATTTGCAGTTGCAAGGTTGGTATAATAGACTTCAAAGAGATGAAGTTGTTGCAGAATGGAAGAAAGTAAAAGGGAAGATGTCACTTCATGTCCATTGCCACATTAGTGGAGGCCATTTTATGTTAGACTTATTTGCTAGACTCAGAAACTATATCTTCTGCAAAGAACTCCCTGTGGTAAGTTCATAATAAATTGTTACTATATCTATATATGTCGTTCGAACTTCTCAAAAATGTCATTGGTCTTGTCAGATCCTTAAAAAAATGCACTACTTTTGGAGGACCAGACACACACCATAGGTTAATAGTACCATATTTTCATAAATTGTGTTTTATTTTGTGTGCATTAGGTTCTCAAGGCTTTTGTTCATGGAGATGAGAATTTACTAAAGAATTATCCAGAGTTACAAGAAGCTTTAGTTTGGGTATATTTTCACTCAAACATTCAAGAATTCAACAAAGTAGAATGTTGGGGTCCACTCAAAGATGCAACCTCCCCCTCATCTTCTTCTAGTGGGGTAGGTGGGGTGAAGAGTACAAGTTTTACAAGCAATAGCAACAACAAGTGGGAATTACCAAAGCCTTGTGAAGAGGCTTGTGCATGTTGCTTTCCCCCAATGAGTGTGATCTCTTGGCCTTGTTCAAATCTTGATGGGGTCAGTGAGGAAAATGGGACCATCCAACAAGGCTTGCAAGAGCAGCAAAGTTGAAAATGAGATAGTGATTATGTTTGGTTTATTATGTGATTTGATGTAATTAATTTATTAATTAATTAATTGTCATTATAGGGTTTGTGGAAGCAGCATTATTTGTTTGCTTGAAATGTAAATAAGAATTCAGAAGTCATGATTAAAGATAAGAACATTAAGTTTAGGATGGTGATACATAACTAGACAATTATTGTAAGTTGGGTTGTGCCTAAATGATTGTTAAGTTTTTATCATGATTTTGTCTTTGTTGTCTCTGCCTAAAATTAACACTTGCACATGATGGAAATGTGCATCTAACTGTGTTTGCCAAGGCACAGAGAAAACCTTTCTTTGGACCATTTTTCGAATTATGTTGTGTCATCTTTGCACAAAAATCATGTTATTCTTTAATCATGGCTGTTCTTGATGAACTCGGGCCCTCGAGAATCCGTGTACTTGCCATGAGAGAGCATTCCTTGGATAAACTTCAGTATCGTTCTATTTTTACCTAATATCTCTGAAGAGGTAATTAGACATGCCATGAATCATCTTCAACTTATCGAGGATATGATCTTCAAGAGGAAGATATGTAGGTTGAGGTCGAGGATTAGGGTAGTAGGTAGTCGAGTATTATCGTAATTTTATATGGGAGAGATAGGGGGCTAGTCTCCTTCTACTCAAGATAGTAGAGTGTAGTCATTATTTCCCTTTAATCCTGCTTTAATCACACCCTTTGAGCCGATAGCCTATCAGAAACTGTCTCTCTACCCAAAAGTCTTTAAAATTTAGCCAATCCAAGTATGCTTTAAAGATCTCTTGGATGATAATTTGTAGTCAAATGTGCTTTTCCTATAAGTTACACCAAGAATATTTCCATTACTCTTTTCCTTTTTTTTTACTTTGTAGAAGGCAGAGTGGCTCCACATATCTTCCATTGTCATTGCTCGTATGCTTTCCTCTCCTTTTATTTTCTCTGACTTCTTTTTCTATCTCTACTCTTTCTCTCCATAAATTAAGGGAAACTTATTCCTATATGGTCGATAGTCGAAATATACATAACCTATACACTAATATGGTAGCATACCTGTCATTCACACACATCACGAGTTACGCTCTTGCTACTAGTTCAAAGCCTTGGGGGCGAAAAATAAAGAAACCAGACTTGTTTAATCATGAATTCGAGGAAAAAAGTGAACTTTTATTTACAAGGAACTGTGGTTTTTCCTTACATTAGATGTTCCTTACAAAGGAACCTCTTCCACTTTCCCCATATATTACATGATGAATAGGAGATGTTAATGAGAATTAAATAACATCTCCAACTGTACATTTTGTGACATAATGAAAGAATAATTAACTCAAATAAAATTGCATCTTTTCTTGCCGCTCCATCAAACAGAAAAATGTGATGTGTATTTCTTGATGGAATAATTTCTATGAGTGGAAAATAATTACAATTCGTCACCTGATCTGAGTTCTACCAAACGAAGATGCACCAATTTCAGTCTCGGTGTTCTGCACGTGTAACATTATACACATGTAAGATGCTTATAAAGATGAATGTACCCAAGAAGCAACTAACAATTATCGTCCTTTTAACGTAAGGTTTACCTTTGACTTGGGAGAAGGGAAAACATTCCAGAATCGAAGTGTTTCATCTCCTGCTCCAGTGACAATTGTCTGCAGATATGATAATAGCAGTTAGAGAATTACAAGTACAATGAAAATGAAGCTGCTGCTTGCACTTAAAAGAGTAAAATAACGAATAGACAATGAACAATTTCTGCTCGTATACCTGTCCATCTGGAGATATAGCAAGATATAAGACTCTATATGTATGACCTGTCAGAGTAGCTATCTGCATTAACAGCAACAGAATTTGTGAGCAAGCTAGTAAAAGAGCAATATTTAAAAAAAAAAAAATGAGTTGTCTATCCCTATAATTTTACAGCTAAGCCAGCAGAATGCAGTCTACCATGATAGTTTGATGTACCTTAGACATTGTCGGATATCTCCAAACTATTATCTGGTTTTGAGAGTAACCATGTGTGCTGACTAATTCATTGACATTCTTCGACCACACAAGATTGCAGACCTGCCACGGGATCAACAGAGTTCATATATCAGAAAGATTTTCAGTTGCAAATATCTAGAGAGACAACAAGGGGAGGGAAGACAGTTGAGAGAGCCTTCTGCTCTACCTCCTTATTTGCAAATACAAGTATTTTAGCACAATCATGTAAGTTCTCTAGTTGACAGTCATTCTTTTTCTCGCTGTCTTACTCCCTAGCCCTAACTCGTACACATACATCTTCAAAGAAATTTAGGCTTTCTCCTCTTACAGCCACTTCTCCAATTTATTGGTGTACTGGCATTTCTGGGAGTAACAAGAGAGCAGAAATATGGAGTTCAACACCCCTGGTGCCTATGATGTGTCTTTCCTCACCTGATGCCACTTTTTATGATGCTTAAATTTCAGAAGGGCAGAAGTTATGTTCGCATGCTCTTCCCTCTCCACGTAATTGATGCTAACTTGATTGACTACTCAATCCTCAAGTTTTGATCTGAAAAGAGATGGTTACCTGCTCTACCAGTCTCCTTTTCTCCCCTCTGTTTTTCTGTTCTTGACATCTTCCTTTAATAAGTTTAAGATAGAAAGTATCCAGTTTTTTATAAAGAAGATACAAAGTATCTATTCTGGTCGATTCAACACATAAAGAAAAAGGAAGACCTTCACTAATTTAGTTAGTCGTCCCTTTGCGTTGGTTCTGTTCTTCAAATGAGACACATAAGTCTCCAGCTATTACCAAGTTGAATGAAGAATAGGATAGGAAGACTCAACAGCAAGATTGTTTTTCTGAGAATGTAATTAGGTATCTAAGTATTGGCTATTAGGAATACTATCAAGACTACAATATGGTAAGATCTAATTGAATGAGCAAGAATGAACAGAGGGGCAGAAAATTGAAAGTGGTATTGGATGCTATAACAGGGGAATACCTGACTGCCAGTGTCCATGCAACTGAGATGTGTATTAGTGGTGGTGTTCCAGAATCTAATGCATCGATCAGCTGTGCCTCCACCGGAAGCTAGAAGCCCATGGAGATGGGGGGACCATGCAATGGCCTTAACCGCAGCAGTATGCTCACAGTATTTCAGCACAGGTTGTGTTGAATGGTTGTTCCATACAAAAAGCTGGACATCAAAATTTACTTTAGGTCACCTAAAATGCAAATAATCAACCACAAAGCAGCATGAGAAACTTTAGTTGCAGAAATTAACCACATACCCGATTATCATTTCCACCTGAAGCTAATTCACGGTTATCATAAGACCATTTGAGCCCACAAACCTGCAGATAGGTAGTTTCTACTAAGAAGCAGCAAAAGGGGAAAAACGAAGTCTGATGAAAAGAAAATGTTTTAACCAAGCGGAAGAAAGAAGGAAGTCTCACCTCTGATTTATGACCACTCAGCTTACTGACAAAATCTTCTTGAGCACGTATATCACGCTGAAGAATACTCTTGTCTCGGCTTCCCGAAGACAGCATGGATGAGCTCCACGCAAGTGCGCCAACTCGTAATCGATGACCCTCCATGGTTCTTATCCTCTTACAACGCGAGGAATCCCATAACTACGCAGAAGGATGTTCAAACAAGTTAAAATCTATTACTAAAATGTCCTATCATCTTCAACTAATAATATGGTAACTTTGTTGATTTTTAACTCAATTCTTGTGCATGCATTTTAGAGAACTTGAGTTCCAAGCAATGATTTGTAGAATTAGAGATCCAATTTGTGAAGTGGAAAAAGAATTCACGTGACAAACTTTAACTAGTTAACGACTGAGGCTAGTTCTTGTTGCTAGAGATCCAAATTTTCAGATTTAGGAAGCTCAAATATGAACAAACAAAAAAGACAAGGAAATGGAACCACCATAGTATGTCTGGTACTACATGTTTATATGCTGGCATACCATCCCTTAAACCTCATTTCAAGTATTACTTCAGATTCTTGTGAAGCTACTTAAAAAACAAATCAATTTTCAGATTGAAATTTACGTTGAGTTGTAAAGTTCCTTGGTAATTGGACCGTGACCACCACAAGCAACAGCATGTCGACTTCAAAGAGAATGCCTTAAAAGGATTCTCATTGATATGGAAGTCCCAAAAATTGCAAAGAGAAAAGTCCTCTGCATATTATCCCCATGCTGCTTCTTCCTCATTAGGTAAGTATAGATCAGGTTGTCTAAATATATTAATATAATGGAGGCAAATGCAGAAAGAAAGTCAGGTTAGTTTCGTGAAGACTTCTCTTTTACATTTGACAATAGTATTAGTTCTTGGATATGCACGTTCCTCCTAACATACCCTGTGTTTTTGACACAAGGACGTATTACATTTAACCTAATGAGGGGTGATCATATGTCTTTTACAGATGCATACAGTTTCCTTTAAGATAAGCATTAGAATGTAGGTAATGCAATTTGCAAATCTCACCTGGACTTTGCCATTACTTGTTCCAACAGCAAGATGCGTACCCCGTTGTGCCCAACCAACTGAACTAACACTATCATCAATTCCTAGGTCACACAACTTCACTACCTGCACATGGCATTCCAGTAGAATCAAATGATCTATACTTCAATATCTACAATCGACGAAGAGTCACCCAAATTCACTCCAATACAGAAAACTATCATAACCAATAAACTCACCTTGCTACTAGATGCATGCCATAGATACACACAGCTCCCTAGCCCCACAGCTAACACATTATGCGAAGACCAGTCCACAAGGTTCAAGTAAAAATCATCTTGCAATGCCGGTGCATCCAACACCTAATTAAAACCAAACAAGCAGTTCAAAAATCACCTTAAGTACACTAGAAAAAACCCAATTTTGAGTTCCCACAGTAAAACCATCACAACAACATTTACATTGAGTGTTGAATAAGCAAAGTCAAGATCAACCCAGATGAGAAAAATACCTTAAAAGGCGATCTTGGAACTTTCCGGTTAGCTTTAACCGGGCTAGGACTAAAACCCGGAAGCTGATCATCAAACCCAAAAGGCGACAATGACTGCAAAGATTGCCGGGTCTCCGTCTTATACCGAAAAATATTACAATTGGGTCTACAAATCTGCAAATTTCTTGCATTTAAACCCGACGACTTATCCGGCGTCACCGGCGGCACCACCGATCCACAATCTGTTCCAAACAGAGCTGAACGAAGCAGTGCAGTATACGCATTGGTGGAATCCTCAGATGAAGATGATTGTGGAGGTAAAGGAAGGTCAAAAAGAGCAAAATTAGACGAAGATCTACTCGGAATGAAACGATCACTGTAGATTGTTCGAGAAGGTGAAGGATGATATGAATTGAAACCCGGAATTAGCTGATTTGTTCTTGATGGGGTTTTCGGGTTTAGATTAGGTGATGAAGAAAGTGGATTTTGAGGATTTACAGAAGAATTTTCCATAGTAGATCGAAGAAGAAAGAAGAAAGAAGGAAGAAGAAACAAAGAAGAAAGAACAAAGATGAAGAGATCTAAAGGTTAAGAAAATTTATGGGAAAAAAATAAATTATTTTTAATTTTTTGTTTTATTTGATGTTTATTTTTTTAATATTAATATTACTATGTAGTAAAAATTTCCCGGGAAAATTACTAACTGAAGAAAAAGATTTGCGGGAAAATTGAGATGGGTTTTATTTGTGTTACTAAAATTAGGAAAGTGATTGTTATGATGGGAAACGGTGTCGTACTGTAGAGTGTAGGGGACCTCTTTTATTTCCTAAAATAGAATAGGAAATTGGTAGAAACTTATATGATATTTACGTCAAATCAATAAATATATATATATGAGTAAGTAAAGTATATATATCTTCGCTTCATTAAGTTGGTTGGATAGAATCACCTAACATGAATAAGATTTATCATGTATTGAGTGTACATAGATTAAGGAAATTGCCGAGTGTTTTCTTTTATTGGAAATTAAATTTGAGATTTCATGATGCATAATCGACGTTATTGATCATTAGGCCACATACTCTTGGGTGTTGCATTGAGTGTTGTTGGTGGGTGTCAAAATAGACATGTTAGGTTAAAATTTGGTAAGTCAAAATGAATTGAGTTGATATATCGTCAGGTTGTTAACATGTAAAAAGGTTATATGAAATGCGATTCGTTGGATCAAGATGGACTTAATAATTTTTATTTATTATTATTGTAACTAAATATAACATATTAGTTATTAAATTAAAAAAAAAAAAAAAACATTTTCTTCAAGTTGATTTGACAAGACTTTTCATTGAATTTAAGAAACATATTTACATCAATTTTTAAATGACGAAATTAGATGGATTAATGAAGTGAGTTAATAATAAATAAATAATTAACCTATCAAATTTTGCCAGACTGAACAAATTATATTTTTTTAAGTTAATTTTATTGATCCTAAAAATTCTTTTTAAAAGTTTCGTTTACTAATAAAAGAATAATTATTTAGCTCCTCGAATAAAATAATGATCTCTCTGCGTTTATGAGATAGTGATAAGATCCGTATATATTTTACTCTCTTCGAACTTTATTAGTGGAATTTTATTGATATGTTATTGTTGTTGTTAAATAAAACAGTGTAATACTTTTTAGGATGAATGAAGCATTTTTTTCTTTCTATTTCTAATTTTCTATAATTGGATGTTTGTATTTATATAAAAACATGAAAACGGCAAAACAAAACAGCCAGCTGTCTTGACAAGAACAAAAAGTTCCTTACTCATTCAATTAATGCTGTACTCACTTTATTTAAAATTATTTATCGTAATTTTTAAAAATAATTATTTTAAATTACATATGATAATAAAAGTTTAAGATAAAAGTAATTATTATTTTCATCACATCTTTAGTAGTTATTGTTTATTAAGACTACAATTATCTTAATTATAGGTAATATCATGATCGTTCAAATATCAATAAAAGGTAGAATAAGTTCAATAAACTCTCCTAATTAATATGTTTAAAAATGTATGTAAAACAAAATCAAGATTAGATAATTTAAGACGGGTAATGCCAAAACAAATTAACTTCCTAAAATATACTTTGATTTTAGTATGTATGCTGAATTTAGTTAAGGAAAATCAAAGATATTAAATTTGATGGGGTAAACGGTAAATTCGTTTGTTTTGAACTTTTGATAGGATTATTTTTAAGTGAGTAAATTATGTGCGATAATTTTATTTGTTCTTTGTAAGAACTAGTTAATTATCACAAAAGAATGATTAGTATGATTAATATTTTAAACATACTGCATTCCTAATTAGTAGTTATAATTTTATTGAAGCAAAGGAGGGATCAAGACAAGAGTTTCCAAAATAATCAAGTGGAGTTCGTGGCGGAGTCAAATTTTTTATTAAGGAGTTTTACAATATAAATAAGTAAATATATAAAGAAGTGAAATAGGATTTAATATTTATCATATATCCATAAAAGTAATTTAAATGTTAAATATCTATACCTGAGTCGAGGGTCTATAGAAAACAGTTTCTCTATCTTTCGAGGTAGGAATAAGATCTGCGTATACTCTATCCTTTTCAAAACTCACTTGTGGAATTACATTATGTATATTGTTATTGTTGTAATCGTAAAATATACAATATAATTTTCTGATGAAAGGGGTTTGGATGAACCTTTTACTTCCACTTGGTTCCTTCTCTTGGTGGAAATCAGATGACGATATACATAAATTTCTTTGAACTTTGTGTTTACATCAAATAAATCAATACATGGTACATATCTCGTATATATCTTGTATATACTCGTGTTTGATTTGATATACATATCGAATGTGATTAAAATTTGTGTTTAGTCCTACACTATGAATTTATGATTTCAAACTAATATATGAAGATGTGATTTGAGATCATGATTTCGAATCTCAAGTTTTTAAAAATATATAATTTGAAACTTTCATCTAATTTCAACTTCAAACCATTCTGATTTCAAATCATTATTTTATATATAACACGTCCAAACGGACCCTAAGCATTTATTGGTAGAAATTGTAAGTAAATTAGACCCTTTAGCTTCATTTTTCTTGGTGGGGAGAGAATCATTAATTTGAGTTGAAAGAATCGTTTCTTCAAAGTGATTATTGGTTGGTTGATATTTCAGAAATTAAATTTTGGTAAGAGACAAGTTGTTAATGAAATAAATTGATACTCCATAGTCCATAGTAGTTGGCATAATAATATATTAGTGTAATTGAGGAATCTTTCAAAGGGTTAATAGAAAAGACAAAGAATAAATATATGTAGCTTTGGTCATGCTATTAATTATATGCTATAGTGAATTTAAATATTTATGCATTGATGGTGCAAAATATTTTTCGCAATTTTTTTTAATCGTTCAGGTCAATTTATATTTATTTCGTTTGATTTTATGAGGTTGGTTTCGACAAATGGAGAGAAATTACCTACTACCTCCTTTACATCGTTAGAAATTTATTATTTCCAAGGAACACTATAAAATTTCTTATAATGTTATTTTTTTAATGTAAAAAGTTAAATATTTAATTGTGAAATACAAAGATATAGACGCTAATTGAATTAATTAATGTTGAAGAATTAACTATTGAAAGACAAATTGTTTGAACATGAAATAAATTCTAGAAATTATCAACATAAAATTACAAGTCAAACAAGAAAGTAAAGGCGAAGAATTAAATTACTATAAAAACAAAAACTTAAATTACAAACTAAGAGTGCACAAAAAATTAATATGTACAAATGTAATTCTTTAAATTGGTAACTATATAGTCAATTTGGTTCGATTTTTCGATTATTCCTAAAACCAAAGTCAAACCAAAATTTATCGGTTTATAAAATTTAAAACCAACATAAAAAAGAAGAATCGGCAATATTTTCTCTTTGGTTTGAGTCAATTTTCGTGGACACCCCAACCTAAAAAGTGCTTAAAAGCGATTTTGAACTATTGGAATGTAAGTTATTGTGGATGGTCATTCTTTAATGTTCTTCAATTATTACTAAACACGTGCACTCATGACTGAAATCCAAAAATCGCACAAAATAGTTTCCCAAAAATTAACTTAAAATAAAGAGGGAAATAAAACTTTTTTTTTTTTTTGTAGTGGTAAATAACTTTACAAAGATATCTCCTTTTATAGGCAAGCTAGGTTACAAAATTAAAAACCATTACATATTCTTATAAAAAATATAATATAGTGTCTAGACACTTTTTGGTTTTAGATTTAAATTAGGTCTCAAGTGTAGGGGTGAGACAAATAGGCCCATTTTGTTTTGTAAGCAATTTCTCAAATCCGTGAAGTCACACCTTTTTATATTAGTCTTTTACAAGTTTAATAAAAAACAATTCAATAAAAAGAGGGAAAAAAAGTTCTAGGAATTTTTATTTTTCATATAAGACAAAGAAGTAAAGGAGGAAAGAGTATTAACAAAAAAATTACAGCAAGAGGACCTACAAGGATAAATAGAGGAAAAAGACAATTTCTTTATTCTTTGATTTATTACACAATATTTAATGATGACCCCCCTTTCCAAAAATAAATAAATAAAAATTCCAGCAAAAAATACAAACAATTTCTTCCACTTTATTAATAACAATAACATATTTAGTGTATTCTCCTAGAGTAAGGTCTGAAGAAGATAAAATGCACTCATATCTTATTTTTACGTCAGATACATTCCTTCCATTTTATCAAATCAGTCATAGCTAATACTACATTCCATAGTGTATTCTCATAGAGTGAGGTCTGAAGAAGAAGGTAGGATGCACGCATATCTTATTTTTACGTCAAATACATTCATTCCATTTTATCAAATCAGTCACAGCTAATACTACATTCCATAGTGTATTCTCACATAGTGAGATTTGAAGAAGGTAGAATGCATGCATATCTTATTTTTACGTCAAATGCATTCCTTCCATTTTATCGAATCATTACTACATTCTAGAAAATTATATATACACTACAAATTAAAGCTAATAAAGAGACTCACAATTTTATAGAAATGCATTACTATGCTATTATCTATTTTCTTACATTTGACTCTCAATTGTCAAACATATTGTACAATTTTTATATGTTTATCACACAACGTTTCATGATTGCTTAGCATGTCATGCCTTCTTTCTAAAGTTTTTGTCGACTCAAAGTAACACGCCTTTAAGCTTTTATTATTTCTACTGTTTTTTCCCATTATTATGGTACATCATTTCAATTCCACAGTCTAAAAAGTCAAAACCCCACATAGAAGTGTCTTTTTATTTTGCATTTTGTGTGAATTTTAACTTCTATGTCCAACCTTTTCACGATCTACAATAATAGAAAATATCTATATAATATAAGCCTAATTAAATTCAGAACAAAAAGCAGAAAATAACTCGTGGATTAAAGGACATTAATTTCTCTACAAGTTGTAGATGTTTTAAGTATTTACATGCTATTCCCAAGAATTCAAGGATCAAGAACAAAATATCTCAAAATTTGAAGCCTTTCCGAGCAAAAGATTATTTGTTTGTGTCGTGAAATTTAAATTTATTATTCAAGACAAAGATTCAAGATCAAGTTATTCAAGTCCTAGTTCAACATAATTTATATTCTTATTTGGAAGAATCAAATAAATACCATAAAAATTATATTACTCATTATTCTTGAAATAAAATACTACATTTTGTTACAAAAAAATGGTTAATATAATTAACCTAGAAGATCAAGTAAATTACTCAAAAATGAGGTCCGGAGGAGAGGGTAGAGTGTACCAGTACACAGACCTTAGAAAAACTATTTCTAAAAGACTATCGGAAGTAAAACTAGACTGACAAATGAAAAAAAAGTAAAATCACAACTATAATGTAGAGAGAGAGCAAAAGAATTAAAAGAAAGAAGAAGTTCAATTTAGCAGAACAGATACAACAAATTAATTGTCAGCATTTTAATCTATTTCCCTAAAACATTTAAATTCTATCAATACATCAAAAACATTTTCATCTTACAAAAAGAATATATATTTTTAAGAAGTATTATGAAGATTATACTCATGTTCAATAGTTGGAACAGTCCTAGTACCTGCTGCAATTGGTGCTCTAACATGTCCAACCATTGAAACTTGCAAAGCTTCTTCTTCATATGCTCTTCTTACCAATTCCTCCATCCTTGCTTTCTTCTTCACCTTAGCGAATATCGCGATTAATAACAAACCTAATAGAAAGGCGCCCAATGCAGCTCCAATCGAGCTCCCAATAGCTAATTTCCACTTACTTTCGCGTTTATTTTTCAAAGGTATCAAAGGCGATTCAATAACTAAACCAAAATGCCCCTGTTTTGAAGCAGAGCAAACATTTTGGGACACTTGTTTTGTTAGTATCACCTTTCCATCGCGCTCAAAGCTAGCACATAATGGTATGATCCCAGGGGTGATCATACTCGAATTTACTACTCTTGTTGTGTTGCTAAAATCAATAGTGATCGGAGTTTTATCAGATAGAAATTTCAGTTCAAATGGAATATTAGACGATGTTACAATGTCATCACCAGCATTGTATACTAATAGTGCTAAAACAGGGGAAACAAGTTGATAACCTGATAATTCATAGTTATCATAGTAAATCGAAGACCAATTAGATCCAAGATTTTGTCGAATAATAAGTACTCTTTCAGCACAATGTTGAATACTTACCCCAATTGGCAATTTGAATTCTTTAATTTTTGCACCATATCTTGCTAGACTACCACATCGATACCTTATTGAATCGACTTTGATGCCTGATAGGTTGGATGGTAAATGTATGGGGTACAATTTCGCTGTTTTGAATTTATTTGTGTTGTAATATCGGAATGTATTGTCTCGTAGGACTAGATCAAGAAGTCGCGATGATTTTATACCTTGTGCTTGAGTTGAAAGAGTCGCGGTGAATGCCAATGAAAGTAATGTCAGAGTAAGATAAAGAAGTGAGCCCATTTGAAGAAGGAATTGCCTAATTGAGTGTAGATTGTTGAGTTCTTTCCAGGATTGATCATCAAAAGGTTTTTTTTTTTTTTTTGCAAAAATGGAGATAATTGGAGAAAAGAGGGAAGTATTATTATGTGAAGTTTGTGTTATGTAACATGTTTTTTAAGGCAATATAAGTCTTATTGTAATGTTTTTTTTCCAACTTTGTTAGGGGTAGACTATAGGGGGCCATAATCTTGAAATAAAGTTTCTATTTTTAAAAAAAATGTATACTTTGTGGTGAAGTCTTGACCAACTTTATTAGTGAATCTTCTTTGTTTCAAACTTTTTGAGGGAAAATGAGCTGTTATACTTTGGCATGTAAATTTGAAAGTAATGCAACTTTTAAATGGGATCGAAAATAATTATGTTGATTGGATCTTGCATCAATGTAATCACACCTAATGCATCATTTAAGGATCTGGCGGAGACGGAGTTAGTATTTGAAGTTTATGGGTTTAAAATTCTAAATTTTTGAAGTTATTGGTTCAAAAACAATCATATTCAATGAAATTCTTAATACAAAAATAAGGTTTAATTTGAATCAGTTCAACCAATGAGCTAGCTCCGCCCCTTGACGAGCATAATAATATTTTTGAAGATTTCAAGCAACGGAGGACGACGAAGCTAAAATATCAGGTATTTATTTAAGGATCTGACATGGATCCTATAATATTTGTTGTAGAATCTAAGCAACATGGCAGAAACTACAATATACGAGCTCAATAGCTTTTGCTAAGTAAATTCACGAACTAAATAACTATAAACTTTAAATTCTGACTCCACTTCTGATAGATAAATATAAGTGAGAGGTTTGGGGGGGGGGGGGGGGGAGTCAGGTGACAAAGGCTGAATGAATGATTTTGGAGGGGGTGGATATGATGATGGCAATTCATGTCAAAAAAGAAAGAGGCGTGCTTAAG
>JAJONR010002978.1:0-88138 GCA_029582245.1 Solanum etuberosum
TTTGTCATATTGTATTTTATCCTAAAGGCATGTTATATGATCTTGTATTCTTGTAATATTTTATTCTTATTCCTATATTATCTATTTCACTTTCTACTACAGAGATTTCCCAATATATTCTGTTTAGTAGGTGATTTATTTGGTGATTTTTGTTGTTGTTAATTTGTTCTAAAAACTTTTTAATTCTTTTAAGTCTTTCATATTCTTTTTCATAGTTAGTAAGTCTTAATTGTTCCATATTAATGTTTTTATAAGTAATACTTATTTGTTTAGCATAAGAACTTGTTTTCATTATGTCAATTTTATTTATATATATCTAAGTGTAAATCTTTTTATAGCTCTGATACCAATTTTGTATAGCCCGCCATTTTTTTGGTATCAGAGCCGAGGTATTGAAGACGCCCCGCGGGTCAACGTCTCTTGCCGGAGTTCTAGCTCAGCCACCTGTTGACGCCCTTCGGGTAAACGTCTTAACACGTGCGATTCGTGCGGGAGTAAAACAGATTGGTAGCTCTGTTACCAATTTGGTATAGCCCGCCATTTTTTTGTAATAAGAGGTTTCTTTCATTGTGTGCCATCACTTTTAGTAGATGAGAGGTTTTTCGGTGTTAGAGTTGTGTGAAGGGCAGCACAACCTTTTGTGGTTTTGTGGTAGTCCTAGTTAACTGAATCTTCCCCTTACCTTAATCTTCTTCTATGTTCCTCAGGTTACAAAATTGATATTTTCCTTGCAGGTATATTTGGTTTGTGTTGTTCTGATGGTTTTGTTGCTTGGTTATGGATATCTAAAAATTGAAGAGGTGATCCATTGTTTCACCTGGGTATTGCTGGTGTTCCACGACAGTGATGTTGATAGTTCTCGAGGTTATACTTTTGATTTGGATTTTTATTTGGTGGCTCATTGACGGCTTTAGGATTTTGCCTTTGTGGGAGGATGCATCTACATGATGAACTATAAGTCATTCATGGAATCAGTGACTACATACTTGTTTTAGTATGCGAGGTTCGCTTTTGTCTTTGTTGTTAGGTTGCGGTATTCGATGTTGTGGGGTTGTATCTTTTGGGTCACTGTTGACCAGATTTCTATGCTTATGTGCTACCTACAGATTGGGTTTCTCTTAGATTAGGGTGGTTGGAGTATATTTGTGCTTGGAGAGTAGTTCACGAGCACATGACGACAGTTCTCCAGAAGTTCCCTTGATAGAAGAAATTTAGTGGAGTTGCGCTTAGTGTAGCTATTTTGTCCATGTAAGTGGTCGTCCATTGGAGTAATGTGTTCAGTTTCAGAAGGGTGTGTTTTAACTTGGAGTGTTTTTTTCAGAACTAGCGGCTTAATTTTAATCCTTGACCTAGGCATAGTTACTTATATTGGTTGTTATCATTTCTCGACGGTCAGGTGGAGCATTACATTCTTTTGAGTTTGCGACCATGTGGTTTTGCAAGTAGGATTTAGCTGGTGCTAGAGAGGCTATGGTTCAGGATGGATAAGATTCTCTTGATTATTTGAAGGAGTTGGAATCAGAGCATAAGGTAGATAACCCTATTTATTGGTTAAGTTGTATCTACATGGTCATGTGATTTCTCAAGTCGTTGGTATTAGTGTTGTATTGGTATATCTCAGATAAATCTAGTACTTTCGGTCGAGTTAGAATCAGTTGGACGAGAGCTAGAGTCAAAGGGAGGACATGGAGGATTGTTTGGAGTTTTTGGAAGTGAAAAATGAATTTGAGAGTTTTTCTCTTAGCCTGAGTTCTTAGTTGGCTTTATTCGTTAAGAGAGGGTGTCTAAGAGTCTCGTAGGGCATACGGGTTCAGTACCCTAACATTTTTGTGCCTTCGGGCTTTTATTGTTCCTTAACTTTCGAGGACGAAAGTCCTTTCAGTAATGGATGTTATTATGACCCTCCGGGTAACTTTCTCTATTTTCCAATATTTTCCACATTAAGAGATTTCATGGTTATTTATGACTTGATGGGATTGACTGATCGGTCAACTGGTTATTCATTTTGTTTTTATGCAAGTTTTCCTGTTTCGGAGCTTCTAATGTTTGAATGGTTGACTCCGATAAAAACATTCACAAAAACAAAATCAAAACGTGATTCTGTTGTTCCGTTATCTCCAGAATGTTGAATTAGGACTAGTAGAGAGGTTGGTAAGAGTCCCGAGACCTTAGGTTGTGATTTGTGTATTTAGGCGAAAGGTTGAGTTTTAGGCCTCAAGGGGTCCCGATTGGGTATTTCTGTAATAACAATCTTTTTTTTGAAATCCAACGATTCCATTGTGTCCAAATGTCATATTTAGTGGGATAGCATATATAGTTTATTTTATCGGGTCCCGAACAAATCTAGAGGGTCCATTTGGATGCTGAAAAAATAGCAAATCTTCTTTAGCTGGTGTAGACATTTAGGATGGAAAAATAGGTTGTTAGCGACAGAAATTGAATTTTAGTGATGAAATGGCTGAGTTATAAATTCCGAATTTCAGCTTAGAAGTTCATTGTTCAAAATGCAATTTCTTGAGCCATAGAACTCCGATTTAATTGATTTCAGTTGCTACTTGATGGGGCTTTGACTTAGGTCCGTTGGAGGAGCATTGTGGACTGGTTTTTTAAGGTAATTTCTTGTATAAAATTATCCATTTAACCCCATTAGTGGTGTTTCTTGAGTGTTTAATTGTTGGGCTGATTTGTTGTGATTTAGGGTTCAGATTGTGCACATTATTGGGGCACAAGTTCCTTGAGATATTTGAGACCAATTGAAGGAGTCAATTGCGCGATTCGTAATACGGGTCCTACAGTTTTGTTTTTGACTAAATTTTGGGCTTGTCTCCAATTGTTTTATTTTTTTGTCTAAACGTCTGTATTGACATCATGATTATTTATTTGTAGGCGTGGTAGCATTACGAGGAACTTTGGAACGGTAAATTTCAAGTTTTGAGGACTGGGAGCACGCGTGATCGGCTTCGAAGTAGGCTATGGTTTACTTTTCTTAATTGTGCTCCATTACATAATGTTTAGTATGAATTGCATATGTGCTAGGATTTTATAAGTGATAGGTTTATTACTCCTTCCCTTTTGTTCCATTTTCTTAATTGTTGGTAGCCTTGGGTTGAGTGATCCTTAGCTTACCCTGGTAGTGCCTTGTTATTGGTGTAGTAGTGTAGTAATCCTCTTTAGAGTTGCTACATGAGGCCTTAGTCTAGTATGTGACTTAGATGCCTTAGAATATGTTTTAACACCCCTGTTGCTATTTGTTGCTCCCTGTGATGATTGCTTCGGTTTTGGTACCCTCCATTAGTGCTTGAGACTTTAGTTGCTTGTCATAGTCGTAGGTTGGCACTAGAGGTGCTAGGTTGTCGTTGAGTAGTATGTATGGGGTTAAATGTCGATCCTTTAGTTATCCCCCTTTCATTGTCGAACTCTTTATGACTCCTAGGTTTTCCAAGTATTGCTAAGCATGTCATTTTGTTATTGTTGAATTTATTGGCATATTGTTGGGCCCAACGCCTTAGTCGAGGACCATCTAGACTCAAGGTTAGTTTTCCTGTTCTCTAGGGGAAAGACATTTTCACTCATATAATTTAGGTTGTATTGTTGCTATTGTTTAGATGATGGTGATGTCATGCATTGCATCGATACTCATTTCTTACATGTTTTGTAGTACCATCCTGGTTCAAGCATTGGATTTTCACGATTATTTTTTAGAAATACATTTTACACTTTTACTCATTTAAAACTGGTTTTGACAAGAGTCGTACCACTTGGATAATTTGATAAACTAGCTTTTGAGATACAAGAGGTATCAAGGATGTGCACACTTTTTACTTGATTTGTCACGACCCAAGGTAGCCCCTCGGTGTAACACGGCGTATAAGACTCTGAGAGGCCCCATACAAGGAACTTAGCCTTCATCATACAAGACAATAGAATAAAATGATTGAAAGGCCATTTTAACATATAAAAGTGTTATAGAGTAAAACGGAAGTCTAAACATCGTCTGAAATCCATCTAGTTCATAAGATTGACCGGGGTGTAGCCCGTACATCAAGTTTCAAACTGAAAGTAAAAACCAAAAAGGGAAAATCAATCTCGGTCCTCAGAATATTAGGACTCACCAATTTTCAAGCTTCTACGTGAAATCCATAGACACAGAAGTGCGAATCTGTCAGGTCGGTCCCTATATTTTGGGGAAATGTAGGGAATAGTATGCGTTAATAAAAATATGTACCAAGTATGATAGCCATTCATAAAACATTTGAAAGTATGCTTAGAAAGAGATATCTTCATGATATGCAATGACCAAGCTAAAACATGATATATATAGGGTTTAAAAGACATAAGTCATAAAACATGGTCAATGCAAATGAACATCATCTTAAAACACATGTGAGATACTTCTGGAAGTAACCATAGTTCATTATTATTGGAAATTTACCTTCAACCGATAAATAAAACCATGTGAGCTATCAACACAGAATCCGGTGTTGGCCCCACACCAAAAAGGGGTGTCCTACTTGCCAAGGTAAGACCATGAACTTCTAGATTATGTGGATCCACTAGCTTATGACTATATAGACAATTATCCTGTGGGGGAACATATGTATGGGATAAAGAGATTACTACTAGAAACCTGGCCTCTATTAACGGAAAAGTTTCAATCTCAATATCCTCCCGGTGCTAAGCGTAAATCGCACGGAGTAGTCATCTTCTTAACTTTTCTTTATTATCCATGGAAGGGAACGTCATCTTACTAATCTAGTTAAGTCATATGTCATCCACGGAAAGGTACAATTAACTAACCTATCCAAGCTAGGTTTCATTAGGATAACTCCTTAACTTTAATTCATTTTAGGTGAAAAGACCTTTCCACCTTAGAATCCTTTATGTGAGAAAACTTTTCATATTCATACATAAGGTAGTTATCTCAGCAATCCTTTCACAATAACTAACCACAACAACAACATATATGCTTTTACTCTCAAAGCAATCTACAACATATCTCATAAATTCCATATGAACATGCATAATTCCATAATTCACCTTTCATAGTTCAAAACTCACTTTTAATCATCAATAACTAGAAAACAAAGGTTAAGCATGGGTTCATGGGGATTCAACTTAAAATCATGAGATTATATCAAGTCATGTATAAAAGTTCACAAACCAATTAAGTAAATCAACATTTAAAGGAACCCATGATAGGGAAGAAAAACTCTAACTCAATTGGGGATTTATAACTTTGTAAACTGGAGGATTTAGGAACTCCATGGAGGAAAGGGATCCATGGATGAAAACTATCATACCTCAATGCCAAAATCTACCCTTCAATGGTGGAATTGGAGGATTGACTTGAAACCCTAGGTTGAATCCTTCTTATTCAAGCTTTCTAGAGAGAGAAATATTTTTGAGAGGAAGACTCTTCTTTTAGGAATTTGAGAGAATGATTTCAATTGGGGAAATTTGGGGTTAAAAACTCTTATATAGGACTTCTAGATAAGGGTAAAATGACTTAGTGTTCGGATAGAATAATTAGGAAAAGATCCAACAGCCTCTGACGTAAAGCTGACGAAACCACCGGACAGTGGCCTTCACGAGCTGTCGAGGACCTCATGAGCCGTTATGGCAGCCGTGGTCCTTGAACAGTGGCGTGGGGAGAGGCCCTCTGCTTCCTTGCCCATTCACGACAACCTTAACGGGTCATTTACCTCTTCACGACCCGTCTAGGGGTTCGTGGGAGGAGGTTAGTTTTGTGGTAGGTTCTGCCTCCCCCACACGGGCGTCATTACGACCTGTCCGCCTCCCCACGGTCTGTCAAGGCCCTTGTGGGAGGGTTCCTTGCCACGGGCCACCACACGGACTGTGGTCCCCTTCACAACTCGTGTTGGGCTCTTTGAAAGGTCCATGGTCCAGGTGTTGATCTGTGAGTTCTTCCCTATTACCCTCTTTTAGGCCTTTATCAAATTTGAGGTGTTACAATATCTCCTCCTTGGGAACATTCTTCCTCGAATGAGATTTACGACATCATAAGTAAGGTAGAAACTTAATCTAATAGCCCAACATGCATGCAATTTCATAAATACATATATCCGAGGAGGAAACATCAACTCCAAGCTAAAGCATGTCCAAAACATCATATCATGAAGTCTATATTCAACTCATACTCAATGCACATAAACAAGTAGAAATCAATCAAGTAAACTCCTTTTATCAAAATTTATGTTTTTCATGAATCATGCATAATGAGGAAATCATGAGAACATCTAAGACACAAGACTCCAAGAGAGTGAACCATGAGGAACTAAATACCTTAAGCTAAAGTAGTATTGGAAGGAAAGAGATGAGGATAGCGGGACAACATATCGGTCTCAGCCTCCCAAGTAGCACCTTCAACTAACTTATTCCTCCAAAGAACTTTCACCGAAGCAACATCTTTATTTCTCAACTTCTTAACTTGCTGGTCTAAAATCTCAATTGGAACTTCCTCATAAGAAAGATACTCCTTGACTCCAAAACCTTCTAAGGGGACTATAGATGTCAGATCTCCAACACTTGTTTCAATAATGAAACATGGAAAACTAGATGTACCAATGTAAATTCATTAGGCAATGCAAGTTCATAAGCAACCTTGCCAATTCGCCTCAAAATTTGATATGGGACCACATAGCGGGGACTAAGCTTCCCTTTCTTGACAAACCTCATTACACCCTTCATGGGTGAAATTTTTAAGTAGACCCAATCATGAACATCAAACTCAAGATCTCTTCTTCTAACAACGGCATAAGACTTTGTCGACTTTGGGCCATTTTCAACCTTTATCTTATAAGTCAAACTTTGTCCATAGCCTCATGTACCAATTCAGGACCTAATAGCGAAACTTCACCCACCTCAAACGAACCTATTGGAGATCTACACCTCCTAGCATATAGAGCGTCAAATGGAGCCATACCAATACCTGAGTGATAGTTATTGTTATATGCAAACTCAATCAAAGGAAAATGGTTATCCCAATTACCCTTGAAGTCAATTACAGATGTTATCAGCATATCTTCAAAAGTTTGGATTGTATGCTCCGTTGCCCATCGGTTTGTGGATGAACGGTTGTATTAAGCTTAACACGAGTACCAAGACCCTTTTGGAATGATTTCTAGAATTTAGAAGTGAATTGTGTACCACTATCGAAGATAATGGATGAGGGCACTCCATGGAACCTCACTATTTCCTTCAAATACAACTTAGCATAGTCCTCCACCGAATAAGAGACCTTGACGGGAATGAAATTAGCCGATTTCGTCATTCGGTCAACAATAACCCAAATTGAGTCATGTTGTCATCGGGTGCGTGGTAAACCAACAATGAAGTCCATATTCAAATCTTCCCACTTCCAAGTAGCAATACTAATATCTTGGGATAAGCCTCCCGGATTTTGATGTTCAACCTTCACTTGTTAACAATTAGGACATTTAGCCATGAATTCCGCAATATCCTTTTTCATCCCATTCCATAAATAGATCTTACGCAAGTCACAATACATCTTGGTGGCTCTCGAGTGTATGGAATATCGAAAACTATGGGCTTCTGATAAGATTTGTTCTCTCAATTCATCTACATTAAGAACACACAAATGACCTTGATATCGAAGCACACCATCTCCCCCTTACGAGAAAGCCTCAACGGACTTCCTAAGCACCGATTCCTTCAATTCAAGAAAATCGTATCAAGTCCTTGCTTGGCCTTCACATCTGCTACAAAAGATGATTTTGAACCATTGTGAACCATAACACCACCGTTGGTAGAGTCAATTAACCGAACACCCAATCGGGTCAATCTATGAACATCATGAACTAATTCTTTTTTGTTGTCCTCAATATGAGAAACATTGCCCATCGATAATATACTAAGAGCATCCACACCACATTCTCCTTACCGGGGTGATAGAGAACACTCATGTCATAATCCTTCAATAATTCAAGCAACCTCCTTTGGCGAAGATTTAGTTCTTTTTTATTAAACACATATTGCAAAATCTTGTTGTCGGTAAAGACATCCACATGAACACAATACAAATAATGCCTCCAAATTTTTAAGGCAAAAACTACCGCCTCTAGTTTAAGGTCATGGGTAGGATAATTCTTCTCACGAATCTTAAGTTTCCTTGAAGCATAGGCGATCACTTCCAATTTTGCATAAGTACACATCCTAGCTCAATTCTTGAGGCATCACAATAAACAACAAAACCATCGGTCCCATCCGATAAAGTCAACACAGGAGCGGAAGTAAGTCTATCTTTCAGTTCTTGAGAACTCTTTTCACACACTTTGGACCATACGAACTTAACCATATTTTGAGTCAATGGCGTCAACGGAGAAGCAATCGAAGAGAACCCTTCAAAAAACCTCCTATAGTAATCATGTCGACCCAAGAAACTTTTAATATATTAAGGGGTTAGAGGTCGAGACAAACTCTTGGCCGCATCCGTCTTTCTAGTATCTACCTCAATACCCTTACCCAAAACAATGTGACCAAGAAAAGCCACGGACCTTTGCTATAACTCACATTTACTAAACTTTGCAACGAGTTGTTGATCCTTGAAAACTTGCAACACAATCCTCAAATGATTGGTATGCTCGTCTTCACTCCTCGAATAGACCAATCTATCATCAATGAACACAATCACAAACATTTCAAGGTATTGTCTAAACACCCTATTCATCAAATACATAAATTCCACCAGAGCATTAGTCAACCAGAATGACATAAAAAAAAATTCATAATGACCATACCAAGTTCAAAAAGTCTTTTTCAGAATATCATCTTTTTTCACCCTCAATTGGCGATAACGCGACCGGAGGTCAATCTTAGAAAAGTAGCTTGCTCCTTTAAGTTGGTCAAACAAATCGTCTATCCTTGGAAGAGGATACTTATTCTTCATGGTAACCTTGTTCAATTATCGATAGGCAATACACATACGTAGCGGACCGTCTTTCTTTCTAATAAACAAAACTGGGGCACCTCATGGAGAGATACTTGGTCGGATGAAACCTTTATCCAACAAGTCTTTCAATTGCTCCTTTAATTCTTTAAGTTCTGTCGCAGCCATACGATAAGTAGGAACAGAAATAGGTTGCGTATCTGGGAGAAGGTCAATACAAAAGTCTATTTCCCTTTTGGGAGGATTACTGGGCAAATCATATGGAAACACTTCTAGAAACTCATTGACAACGGGGACCGACTCAAGAGTAGTAGTCCCAAAATCTATATCACTAACCTTAACCTAAAGGTAAATGCAACCCTTCGAAATCATCTTTCTAGATTTAAGACAAGAAACAAACTGACCCTTAGGCCTATAATTTCCCCTTATCCACTCTAGGATGGGTTCATTTGGAAACTGAAACTTGATTACACGGGTTCTACAATCAATAGAGCATAAAATGTATGCAACCAATCCATACCAAGGATAACATCGAAATCTAGCATATCAAGCTCTACAAGGTCAGAATGAGTGACTATATGGAGTAAGGAGATGGAACACTTTCTATAGACCCTCTTAGCCACAACAGATTAACAAACAAGAGTAGAGACATAAAAAAGGTCTAACAGAACATCCGGAAGAATATCAAACCTCATAGCCACATATGGTGTCACAGAAAAGAAGGTAGCACCGAGGTCAAGTAAAGCATAAACATCAAGTTGGAAGAATTTAAACATACCGGTAACCATATCTGGAGAACCCTCTTGTTCACCACGAGTCTAAAAGTGCACAAAATTGATTTTTCTCTGCGGCACTTGAACCCAAACCAATAGACAGAGCTTGTTTACCTTCTCTCCTTTTAGGGGCAAGAATTAGGCAATTTCTCATTTTACGACCACTCTTTCCATAACCAAAGCATCCATTCATGCCGGCTAAGCATTTACCCTCATGCTTTCTGCCACATCTAACACAAGTAGGCAATGAAGAACCACTACCATTATATTCTTAAGTCTTATGGTTAGACACCCTATCTTTGTTGACCTTAGGAAGAGCATAGGATGAACCTTGGCTGGAAAACCTTTGTCGGAACATAGGACGACCATGTCCACGGGACTTTGAATGTGAGAAGTTACCATCACCAATCTTATCCCTCTTTGCCTCCCTAGACCCGTCCTTAATTTTCTCCCCTTCGATTTTTTGAACATGAATCATGAGATGAGAAATGTCCATATCATTGATAAGCCTAGTAGTACGACATTCCTTAACTACAATCTCGGATACTCCCAAAATGAACTTACTCATCCTTTCCCTAGGATCAGCCACCATAGTAGGGGCATATCGAGATAATTGTGTGAACTTTAAATAATATTCCTTCACACTCGTATTTCCTTGATGAAGGTTGATGAATTCAAGCACCTTTGCCTCCCTCATCTCAAGGAGAAAGAACCTATCAAGGAAAGTAACTTTGAACTTTTCCCAATCAAGAGGATCCGCATCTTCCACTCTCCCTTCTTTCCATTGGTTGAACCATATTTAAGAAACACCCTTAAGTTGATAAGTAGCCAATTCCGCCTTTTCCACCGGCGTCACTCCCATGATCATCAACAGCTTGTAAGCCTCATTAATGAACTCTTGAGGATCTTCTTCAACCTTAGAACCGTGAATATCTGGAGGATTCATTCTAGGGAAGTCCCTCACTCTAGATGCAATTGTACCCATATTTGGGTTCACGAGAGCCATAACCTCCCTATTGGCTTGGGCCGTTATGGCTTGAGCCAACACTTGAAAAACAACCCTAAACTCCGCATAAGTCACTTGCTCGGCCAAAGGGTCGAGCGGAACTTGAGGAGCCTCTTGATTCACATTCTCTCCCACATTCCTTCTAGCATATGCCCTTCGAGTGGCCTTATCTTGTAGAGCATCAGATAAATATTACGACAGAGACATTATAGAGGTAAGCTCTATCACACGACTTTAGAGTAATAAAAGAAGTGGAGTTTCCTAACATCTTGTAGCCTCTCATTCTTAAATGTGGCATGCTTCACATTCATGAACAAGACTCTACTCGATGTGGCTTATGAGACTTCCGAGGACCTTTCTAAACCTGGCTCTGATACAAAGTTTGTAACGACCCAAGGTAGACTCTAGGCGTAACATAGCGTATAAGACTCCGAGAGGCCCCATACAAGCCAATTAGCATTCATCATACAAGACAATAGAATAAAATTATTTAAAAGACAATTTTAACATATAAAAGTCTTATAGAGTAAAACGGAAGTCTAAACATCAACTAAAATCCATCTAGTACATAGGATTGATTGGGGCGCTTCCCGTACATCAAGTTTCAAACTGAAAGTAAAAACAAAAAAGGGAAAATCATGCTCGGTCCTCAGAATATGAGGACACATCAATCTTCAAGATTCAATGTGAAATCCCTAGCCATGGAAGTGTGAATCTGTAAGGGCGATCCCTATATTTTGGAGAAATGTAGGCAACAGTATGCGTTAGTACAAATATGTACGAAGTAGATAGCCATGCATAAAATATTTGAAAGCATGCTTAGAATGAGATATTTTTATGAGATGCAATGACCAAACTAAAACATGATATATAAAGGGTTTAAAAGACATAAGTCATAAAACATGATCAATGCTGATGAACATCCTCTTAAAACACATGTGAGATACTTTTTGAAATAACCTTAGTTCATTATTATGGGAGATTTACCTTTAACTGACATATAAGACCATGTGAACTATCAACACAGAATCTGGTGTCTGCCCCACACCAAAAAGGGGTGTCCTACTTGCAAAGGTAAGACCATGAACTTCTAGCTTATGTGGATGCACTATCTAATGTCTATCTAGACAATCATCCTATGGAGGCACATAGGTATGGGATAAAGAGATTGCTATTAGAAACCCGACCTCTACTAACGGGAGAGCACTAACGGGAGAGCTTCCATCTCAATATCCTCTCGATGCTAAGCGTAAATCCCACGGAGTAGTCATTTTCTTAATTTGTCTTTAGTAACCATGGAAGCGCACGTCATCTTGACAATCCAAGCTAAGTCATATGTCATCTATGGAAGGTACAATTAAATAACCAATCAAAGCTAGGTTCCATTAGGATAGCTCTTTAACTTTGATTTATTTTAGGTGAGAAGATCATTCAACCTTAGAATCCTTTATGTGAGAAAAATTTTCACATTCATGCATGAGGTAGTTATGTGAGCAATCCTTTCACAACAATTAACAACAACAACAACATATATTCTTTTACTCTCAAAGCAATCTATAGCATATCTCATAAATTTCATAAGAACGTGAATATTTAGTAATTCACCTTTCATAGATCAAAACTCACTTTCAATCATCAATAACTAGAAAACATCGGTTAAGCATGGGTTCATGAGGATTCATCTTAAAATCATGAGATTATATCAATTCATTCTTAAAAGTTCATAAACCAATGAAGTAAATCAACATTTAAAAGTACCCATGCATTGAAGAAAAACCCTAACTCAATTGGGGATTTCTAACTTTGTAAATTTGAGAATTTAGGAACTCCATGGAGGAAAGGGCTCCATAGATGAAAACTATCATACCTCTATACCAAAAGCCAGCCTTCAATGTTGGATATGGAGTCTTGACTTGAAACCCTAGGTTGACTCCTTCTTCTTCAAGCTTTCTAGAGAGAGAAATATTTTGTAGAGGAAGACTTGTTCTTCCTTTAGGAATTTGAGAGAATAATATCAATTGGGGAACTTTGGGGTTAAAAACACTTATATAGGACTTCTAGGGAAGGGTAAAACCACATAGTGTTAGGATATAATAATTAGGAAAAAACCCAAAATCACTGACTTAAAAATGACGCAAACACCGGAAAATGGCTTTCACGAGCCATTGTGGATGACATGGTCCTTGCCCAGTGGCCTGGGGAGACGCCCCCTGCTTCCTTGCCCTTTCACGACCACTTTAACGGGTCATTTTTCTCTTCACGGCCCGTCTAGGTGTTCGTGGGATGTGGCTAACTTTGGGGTAGGTTCTACCTCCCCCACACGGGCATCATTATAACCCGTCCGCCTCCCCACGGGCCATTAAGGCCCTTGTGGGAGGGGTCCTTGCTCAACATGTCCTAGGGGACTCACCACGGCCCACCACATGGACCGTGATCCCTTGCACGGCCCGTCTAGGGCTCCGTGGAGGGTCCATGGTCCAAGTATTGGTCTGTGAGTTCTTCCCTATTACCCCTTTTTAGGCCTTTCTCGAATCCGAGGTGTTACATGATCGGTCGGAAATATACACGACCTTTTCTCTACTAAATTGCTGCATCTACCTTCATTTTTATGGATCTTTGGGATAGAAAACTTCCAGATTGTTCCAACTAGTGCATTATCCACAGTTTTTAGGTTAAGGAGCACTACTATCAGTCGTGGTTCAAGGTCTGGGCTCACCACTAATATTTGGGTTTTTACCATGGAATTATTGCCCTATGTAACACCCCAGACTCGAAAAAGGGAAATGTATCAATTTTTAGTAGTCGCAGGTGAAAACCCACAGAGGCCACCCACGGCCGGTGGATGGGATTGATCACCCCAGCAATGCCCAGAAGGGGTCAGAACCATGGCCGGACCAACGAACCGTTGGTGGAACCACGGTCTGTGGTTGAGAGCCCATGTTCTAAGACCCCCACAATTCATATTTCTGACCACGAACGACGAACGTGCAGGACGACCCGTCGTCAGTGGTCCGTCGATGGGCAGCTGGCAGTTATTTTTAAGGGCAGTTGGGTTTTTTCCTAAATATTTTATTCCTATACTATGTCATTTTGCCTATGTCTAAGACCCCTGTATAAGTATTTTAAACCCCAAATTTCTCAAAAGAAATCATTCTCTCAATTCACCAAAAAGCTCTCAAATATTTCTCTCTCTAGAACTTGAAGAAGAAGAAGGATTCAACCTAGGGTTTCAAGTCAAATTTCAATTCCTCCGTTGAAGATTAGCAATTGGCTTCAAGGTATAATAGTTTTCATCTATGGATTTCTTCCATTCATGGAGTTCCCAAATTACACAATTTCATAGTTAGAAATCCCCAATTGAGTTAGGGTTTTCTTTAATTCTCATGGGTTCTCTTGATTATTGATTTAAATGATTGAATTATGATCTTTTATGCATGAAGTGATGAAATACTATGATTCATGATGATTTCCCCATGAACCCATGTAATCCCCATGTTTTCAAGTTATGATCATGTGATGTGGAATTTTTATTTTTAAGAAAGACTTTTATGAAATTAAGCATGTATTGATAGATTTACATGAATTTATGATGAAATCCATATCTAACCCATGGTTTCTAAATGTTGACGATTAGAACACTCATTTCACTTCGTAATCAAATTCTTTACTTTATCACTCCATGTGGTATCAACCCCAACTCTTAGTAGGGTTTATACTTGATTGCGACCGCCTACACTTAGAATCGGATGAAGTGTTGTTGAGCGTTATCAAAAATGGCGCTATTGTCGGGGAGCGGTGTTTAGAATTCTTTTATTGATGTTTAGTTGTTAACTTATTTTTTTGTAGTTGAACAAATTTATTTTTGTACTTTGTTGGCTGCTCTTAAACAGGTGAAGAGATGAGTGTTAACAGGAGAAATGATAGCCAACTTGGACACAATGATGACATCGGTAACCTGCATGATGTCAGTAAAGATCAATTAGGAAGTGCGGTTGCTATTCGATTGCCTCCGGTGTTGGGCAATGCGGTGTTTCATATGACTAGCACAATGTTGCAGTTGTTGCAAATGAAGGGTCTATTTTGAGGTCTAGCTACTGAGGATCCTCATAACCACATCCGGAACTTTGTGGTTGTGTGTGGGCCATTTTCCTTCAAGAACATCACTCAGGAGTCTGTCCGACTTAGTTTGTTTCACTTTTCTCTAATGGGGGAGGCAACGAAGTGGTTGGCTAATTTACCAAGGGATTCAATCACTTCTTGGGAGAAGCTCACTGATGCGTTTTATGTACAATATTTCCCTCAATCGAAAATGGTGATATTGAGAGATAATATTCAGAACTTCAAGAGAGTGGATGGTGAACCAATTCATGAGACATGGTTGAGGTTTCAGAAATTTCTGCTCCAATGTCAACCTCACGAACTCCCGAACAATGTGTTGTTATAATGCTTCTATCGGAGTCTAGATTCTCAACAAGGGTGAGGAAGACCAGCTCATTAAGGGAGGAATCATGCAACAACCGTTTGAAATAGCATCTACTCTTCTTGACGAGATGACAAAGATCAATCGTGCTTGGTACACTAAAGAAGAACAATTGTCTCCTTTGAACTTCAAGATGACAAAGGAACAAATCAAAAAAATACCAAGAGCGGAATGAAAACATGAGCAAGATGATGTCAAAAATGGAATTGTTAAAAGACAGGTCATGGAGAGTTATTATGAAAACAAAGAGGTGAAAAAGCTGTCAAGACTCGAGGAGGGCTCTTGCCCGGCTCTTTAAAGTCAGGTGGGAATCAAAGTTGGAACACACTTATTGAGGGTGGACAGAGAAGTTACAATCGAGATTGGGCTGACCAAATTGACTTTGGAGGAGAGAAGATGATTATCATGCTTGTTACATGCACATGGGTGATAGCCCAATATCTAGGCATAATTCTGCAAGCTTTTGGGTGGATGATTTGTTTTCCCTCATTCTAAATATGGTTGAAGGATGTGAAGACCTTTTTAAGGAAATGAAATTTGACTTCTGATCCTTGAATTATAAAGTAAATTCTCACTCGGAGTCCATCAAGCAACTTTAATGTCAAATGATTCAACTTTCATCCCAGTTGGAGTCCAAGCCACTAGAGAAGGTTGCGAATGATATGATTGTGGATTCAAAGGTTAATCATGATAAATGCTTGGTGGTGTTGACCTGGAGTGGGAAAGTATCAGGTGGTGATGTGAAAGTGAATGATGATGCAAACACTAGTAAAGAAGGGGATGACGCCATTGGTGTAGAGGGATCTGACCAAGCACCAGAGAATGACACACCCAAAGAGGTTGAGGAAAATCCAAGAAAAATCATCACCGAGGAACTGCAAACATCTAAGGAGGGGGATGCTTCTTCTTTAAAGTCGGATAAACCATTACCCAAAGTAAACGTACCATTCCCTCAAAGACTCAAGAAGCGGGATGAAGATGCAAAGTTCCAAAAAATTCTATCGGTGTTCAAGACTATGTCCTTCAATCTCCCTTTACTGGAGGCGTTGTTGGAAATGCTGGGCTATGCAAAGTTCATGAAAGAATTAGTCACCATGAAGAGGAGTATGGATTTTAAAATGGTTGAGGTGTCTCATAGATATAGTGCCATCATGACAAGCAATGTGGTTATCAAGAAAGATGATCCGGGGGTATTCATTATTCCATGTACTATTGGGATGATTCAATTTGCCAAAGCCTTGCGTGACCTGGGGAAAATATTTATTTGGTGTCGTATGCTATTTACAAACAACTTGTCTTGGGCGAACCTAAATCCACAACAATGCGGCTGCTCATGGCTGATCGATCTATCAAGATTCCTGTTGGCATACTTTATGATATCTTGGTGAAGGTGGATAGGTTTATTTTTCTAGCCGACTTTGTTATTTTGGATTGTGAGATTGACAATGAGGTACCTATTATATTAGGTAGGACATTTTTGGATACCGGAAGATCCCTTGTGGATGTGGAAAGTGGTGAATTGAAATTTCAGGTAAATGATGAGGAGGTTATTTTAAATGTATGCAAATCGATGAAGGAACCAAGTGACATTCATGTAGTTTCAACCATTGATGTGATTGATGAAGCGGTGATTAATGTAAGTGAGGTGTTTTGTGAGGGGAGACCTCTAGTTGCCGTCCTTTCAAAATATGATGAGGAGGAAGTTCAAGGTTATGATGATGTTATGGTTCCTCAAAAAAAGCTTGAGTTTAAAGTGCTTACAACCCACCTGCGGTATGTGTTTTTGGGGGTGAATAACACCTTGCCCATCATCATTGTTGCAGACTTGCTTGAATGGCAAGTTAAATTACTTGTTGATGTGTTGAAACGATACATTAAAGCTATTGGATGGACAATTGTTGTTATTGTGGGGATCCCCCCCCCAGAACTTGCACGCATAAAATCCAATTGGATAGTGAATGTAAACCAAGAATTGAGCATCAAAGGAGGCTAAATCCACCAATGCAAGAACTGGTGAAGAAAGAAATCATCAAGTGGCTCGATGCAGGTGTGGTATACCCCATAGCGGATAGCAAATGGGTGAGTCTCGTGCAATGTGTACCAAATAAAGAAGGAACTACGGTAGTTGCAAATAAAAAAATTGGAACTTATGACTATGAGACCGGTCACCGGGTGGAGTGTATTCATGGACTATCAGAAATTGAATGCATGACCAGAGAAAGACCATTTTCCTATACCATTTATGGACCAAATGCTTAATAGGCTTGCGGGTTGTTGATGGTATTGCTTTTTAGATGGTTATTCTGAGTACAACAAGATTTCCATTGCACCAAAAGACCAAGAGAAAACTACTTTTACATGTCCCTATGGAACTTTTGCTTTCAAGAGAATGCCTCTTGGGTTGTGCAATGCTCCGACAACATTCCAACGATGTATGCTTTCGATTTTCATAGATATGGTTAAGGAATCAATGCAGGTCTTTATGGATGATTTTTCAGTTGTGGGGTGATTCATTCGAAACATGTGTTGAACAACTTGGGCAGGTACTACAAAGGCTTGTGCAAACAAAACTTCTGCTAAATTGGGAGAAGTGTCATTTCATTGTGAAAGAGGGCATTGTTTTGGGGCATAAAATTTCAGGAGAAGGAATGGAAGTGGATCAATCTAAAGTCGAAGTGATTGCTAAACTACCCCCTCCTACTTCGGTAAAAGGTGTCCGTAGTTTTCTAGGCCACGCGGGTTTCTATAGGCGATTTAAAAAGGATTTTTCCAAAGTAGCTCACCATGTTTGTAAGTTGCTAGAGAAGGAATCTACCTTCAACTTTGATGACGCTTGGATAAAAGCTTTTTTGTTCTTGAAAGAAAAACTAGTGTCAGCACTGATCATTATTGCACCCAATTGGAATATTTAGTTCGAACTCATGTGTGGTGCTAGTGGTGTTGCTTTGGGAGTTGTTCTTGGTCAACGAAAACACAAACTATTTCACCCGGTTTATTATCCAAGTAAGACCTTGAATATGGCTCAAAATTATTATACCGTCACGGAACAAGAATTGCTAACAGTGGTGTATGTGTTTGAGAAATTTAGAACATATTTGTTGGGAACTAAGGTGGTGGTACACACGGATCATGCTGTAATTAAATATTTGATGGCTAAGAAAGATGCAAAGCTAAGATTGATTCGGTGGGGGTTGTTGTTGAAAGAATTTGATTTCGAGGTTATAGATCGAAAAGGGTGTCAGAACGAAGTTGCGGATCACCTATCTTGTCTAGCAACTAATATTGTTGATCCCAATGAAAGAGGCATAGAGGTGGAATTTCCCGAGGAAACAGTGATGAGGATAACCCATGGCAACTAACCTTGGTACGCTGATTTCGCTAACTATGTAGTGTGTGGGATTATGCCCAAGGGCATGAATTTTTATAAACAAAAGAAGTTCTTATTTGATGTGAAGCGGTACTTCTAGGACGAATCGTATCTATTTAGAGAATGCGCAGATCACATAATTAGAAGGTGCGTACCGGAGGTGGAAGTAAATACAATTCTTAATGCTTGCCACGCTTCGCCAGTTGGTAGACATCATAGCGGGGTACGCACAACCTCCAAAGTACTTCAAAGTGGCTATTATTGGCCATCATTAAACCATGATACTCATTCATTCATTAAGCAATGCACCCAATGTCAAAAGCAAATGGGGGTGATATCAAGTCTGTTAGAAATTTATATAAATGCTTTATGGATTTTTCCAATGCATCAGGTGTGGTGGAAAATGTGGATAAAAGTAGTGTTTATTTTGGAGGGATAAAGCAGTCTGTACAGGATCAAATATTACATGAAGTACAATTTGTGAAACGTGAGCTACCATTCAGATATTTGGGAGTACCCTTGAGTTATAAAAGAGTGTCTATAGTCCAATATAAGGCCCTTATTGATAAAATGTTGAGAAGAGTTACTTGCTGGACTACTAAATTCCTCTCCTATGGTGGTAGAGCTCAATTGGTGAAGAGTGTTCTATTTTCTATAAAAACCTTTTGGGCACAAATATTTTCTCTACCTAAGAAGATTTTGCATGATATTGAGAGTATATGTAGAAATTTTTTGTGGACGGGGAATGTGGAGGAATCAAAGAAATCATTGATACCCTAGGAGAAGTTATATTAGCCCAAGGCAAGAGGAGGTATGAATTTTCTTGATGTGTTCATCAGGAACAGTGATGCTATTGGTAAACTCCTGTGCAACCTCGGTAAGAAAAAGGACAAATTATGGGTGGAATGGATACATAGCTATTATGGCCAAAAAGGAATATGGGAAATCCAAGATTAACAAGCATCTTTGCTAGTACAGAGAATTCTTAAAGCACATAAACATCTTCAAGCTGCTGGCTATAATGAACACAGTCTGAGGCAGATGGAACATTACTCTATTAAGAAGGTTTGTGAAAAGATGAGAGGAGATAGGGTGAAATTGGAGTAGAGGAAACTGATATTGTGAAACTATGGTGCACGAAAGTGGCTTTTCATACTGTACATAGAACTGAATAGGAGGCTTTGAACAAAGGATAGAATGGGAAAATGGGGAGTAACAACTATCTTGACATGTCCCTTGTGTCAAGTGGAGGATGAAGATATTGGTCACCTCATCTTTGTATGCACGTTCACTACTGGAATATGGAATAAATTGCAAGCATGTCAGGGAAGACAACATACAAGAATGAAGTGGTATGAAGAAATACAATGGCCAACTAAATACTTGAAAGTCAAGAATAGTGAAGCACGGGTTTATAGGATGACTTTGGCTGGAACCATCTACCACTTGTGGATTGAGCGTAATTGCAGAATATTTTAGTCCAAACAGAGAAGTGAAGAGTTCATGATTAGGCATATCATTAGAGACATACATGGAATTGGATCCCATCAAGAAAGGATAGGTAGAAGGCTTCGAGATCTCAATGTTTACCCTAGGATAGAAGTTGAGGTACAAGTTTTATAGCTAGACTGTGATGTTTTACCTAGTCTTGGAGCAAGGTTGTCCAAGTCTGCTATTTCTTTCAAAATGATTTGGAATGTTCACTTTGGTAAATAAAAAAATTATTTACCAAAAAAATATTAAGAAATGACATATTTAGATATTTCTCTTAGGCATGGGTTCGTGAAAAAGACTACAAGTGAATTTTATGTTTCGAAACTAATTTTATATAACAATTTAGTGAACATTCATAAACACTCATTAGAGAATTTAGATGAAAAGTTGGAATTCGATAGTCTTTTCAAAGTCTGGTACATCATTAGGAGTTTCACAAAGTTTGATGGAAATGTGTCTCACAATAGTCGAGGGTCTACTTTCCTTTAAGGGTTTAGGAAAGGGAATAAACTTGATCCTCATAGATTAGACAATACATCGACATACCACACTTATAAAATTTGAACCAAAGTTACTTAATTTCAAATAAATCAACAACTAATGTACTAGATTTTCCCTTGAACTGAAGATTCTTTCCGTGGAAAGTACATGTTTTGCTTCTTTAATGAGTCTTCATGGTATGAATTCAGTTTGGTTGTATTATTAATTTCATATTCAGATGGTTAAATAATAACATAAAAAAATAAATGTTAGAAAAGGATAAAAAATCATTCTCCTAAATAAAGAATAATCTTTAAATAGACCACTTGTAAATCATTTGTGTGTTTGAATAAAAATTAATTTAAGGAATTTGATTCATCAAGGTTACAATTGTAAACACATGTACAAACATATTGACCAATAGTACCACCACTTGAGCAAAGACCATTCTCATTGTGTTTCTCAAAGTATTCTTTTTTGCAATCATAAAGAATACATCCTTTTGGATTTAGAATTTCGGTACATCTGTTTTGTGCATTCACTTGACTAATATCCAAAGCAGCTGCAATCAAATTCATAAAAAACAACATTTCATTACACACATGCAAAAAAAATACTGGAATTATTTTTTTCCATCAATATTTTATTACACTACTATCTATATGTGCATTTTCATGCAAAATTAATTGAGGGACATATGCATAGTCGGTCATAGTAGTAGCCTATTGATTGTATCTTCTATGAACATAGAGAATTTTTATATATTCAGGTGAAGTTGACATATAACATTAGGTAATTAACTCTCTATATAAACTCAAAGATGGTTACTTGAAGAAACAAAGAAACAACCTATTACAACCAAAGAAATTACATATACATATACATATATCTATCATGAAACATTCCTCACATTATGAGTATATAAAATTTATAACTCAAGAGTTTAAATATCATATATGTCATAAAAATGAAGAGGCTAATTCTCAAATTTAATAATGGCTAAATCATATAAAAGAAAAAGCTGAAATAATTAGAAGGAAACGAAGAGCAAAGTTCAAAAACTTAGCCATTCTTAATCAAAATTAATCTCAAGTTAATTTTAGTAGAATACTTTGGTGAAAAGTGCAAGAGGCTATTTATAATGTGATTTTGCCAGATTTTGATAAATTAAAATTGAGAGAAAAATCAAACTCATTTGTATTTTACCCATTTATAATTTGTTTCCTTGTTGAAAGGTTATGAAAAGTTGTTCAAAAGTTTTACTAGGATGAGATCTTTTAAAAATTAAAAGGTACAATAATTATTATATTCTAATTCAGAATCATAACCTAAAAGAATTGATGTTTTTTCAATCTTAAAAATTATTTTTTCCAATTTTTATATAACCAGTTGTTAGTACCTAAAAAATATTTAGAAAGAGATAAATTGCATATCATAAGTGTTGTAAACAAAGATAAATAATTAATATGTAGTGTTATAAACAAAGATAAACAAACAGACCAAGTGTAATCTACAAGTGAGATCTTCAGAGACCTAATGGGGTAAAGAGGTAATTTAAAAAAAAAAAACCCAACTTAAAATAAAATTAATCGATGAAGGATTAAATAAAATAAATAATTATAATAGCAAGATACAAAAAAAAAAGAGCAATTGATCATAGTAATATACATATAATGATGAGATACTATGCTATAACTAATTAATATAACTAAATACTAAATAAGAGAGGGGGAGGCTAGCCCCCTACTTCTATCGTAGAACGAGCATAACTTTATATTATTCACTAACCTTCTATCCCAATCATCAAGCTTCATTCACATAAATGGTTAATTGGTAATTTTGGAACCAATTAGTGAATAGGTTTTATTCCCTCAAAAGGATTTATAAATTATTTACTAGAATAGATGTCAATTAAGACCTTGAAAAACACAACATGCATTGAGAAATGAAATGGTATGCATGTATTAGTTTTAATTAATTATCACTCCTTTTAATCTTATAACAGCATAGTCCGTCGTTATGGGTATTTAGGACCATAATACCCTCACATAGGTTTTCATGGACTAAGAGTTGGTGAAAATCTAAAATTTAGAATGGAGTTGTGAAATCTTGTCATGGCTTCGTTATAGCATGGGATTCCAAGTTTTAGAGATTTACCATAGAAAAGAAATGGTTCTTCATGGAGAAAGGTCTCAAGTCACAGAGTGTCACGACCCATATCGTCGTGAGTGACGCCCACACTAACCCTCCTGTGGGAGAACCACTTACTAACCCAACATAACCGATCAAACCATTTTAAGAAGGAAAATAATAAAATAAAAATACTAAGGAGTTTAAAATAAAAAAAAAGATCGAGTTCCCATAAACTCAATCTCTTATCAAAAATTATTTTGGAATCAAAACCCCATAGAATCTGAAATTCATTGTACCAAAACTCTGAAGAGTCATGAATGGGGATGCTACAATGAAAACTATAAAGAAGAAATATATTAGTATAAAGTATATGTGTTTGAAAAGATGGACAAAGAAATGGAGTTGAATCCATGGTAGCCCGAAAGATTATAGTTCAAGTGTGTTTCTCAACTGAGGTCTCGAAGCGGCCGATTAAATATATCTTGTAGTGGACAAGGAAAGAACAAGTGTAGTACTAGTACACAAACATCGTGTACAGGTTGAATCATACGGTCAATTCCAATACACAAATGCAAATAAAACAAGTATACAAAAAGTAAATCTGAGTATAGTTTAACTAAACCTAACTAGACCCGATAAGCGCAAAAGGTACACTAGTGTGCAACTTTAAATAAAACCCGAACGGATCCCCATAAGCCCAACAGGTACAGAGAATAGCTACGACTACAAGAATGAGATAGTAAAATCCAAAAGAAGTCAACCGAACCTCAAACCCATAGTGATAGGATGTCGGCCTCGAACCCAAAGTGGTAGAATCTGGGCCTTGAACCCAAGGTGGTAGAATCAGGGCCTCAAACCCAAAGAATCATTTTCAAGTTTGAAATAACAACCTTGAACCATAAAACGCCAGCCTCAAACTAGAAAAAATGGCCTCGAACCGTTTATAATCACTGCCACCAACTCATAACCCAACTAACAAGAGTGCCAAGGGTGTGTCAATTCCAAGGAGAATCCCAAGTGAATTCAAGTTACTGTGGGATGCTACCCACCCAAAGGTATCAACATAAGGCTCCCATCGTAGTACAACTAAATCTCTAATCGTCGCGGCCGTAAAAACCTCTTGTAGAGCCTCGAAATTGTAGAAATAGGGAGTGAGATGATAGAAGATCTAATAAGCCAAGAATTCACTTAAACTAAGGCTCATACTATCATAATCAACTCTGCTATTCAAGCCTACAAGGATCTAGTCTGTCTGAAACGACGTCAGAGACAAAGCAAGCCACAAGATTCGAGAGTCAAATCCAACACTAGCCTATCATTATCTAAGGCCAAACATGCATCAGAAAATTAATAAAATTCAAGTAATTTCACATAGCATGCAAGTCACACAACCAACCCTACTAGCCTGATGCTACCCTCGATACAATGGTCATCAACCCTAAATCATGGCTTCTAAGAGGAAAAGCAGAAATAACTAGGTACTCGCTCCAAATTCACACTAATAATCATGAATTTACACATTCATGCTCAATCTAAAAAGAAAGGAAGTTGTTGCCTACATGTAGGTCAACCGCCCGCGCTCCAAATCACAAGGACAAAGTTTTTCCCTTTCGAATTACCTCTGAATACTTCCACTCTATCAAAAATAGGGTCAATATGGTAATTAAAACACAAAAATCACCTTAACGGAGTCAGACTAATTTTTAGAGTCAAATGAGAATAATGGGACCTTATACTCCCAAATTACACTTCCAAAAGAAGTATAAGCGGTCGTTTCCAAATAAAGAACCCAACTTCTAGGTTGGGGTTGATCCCACGAGGAATATGGTTCAGAATTAAACTTACTTACTATTATCACTTTTTATTCAAACTATTTCTGAGAAAAGTAAATAGGGGGTTTTGTAAATAATATATCAGATTGTTGGTTTGAATGATTAAGTAACAAGTAAATAAGATTCACAATTTGAGATGTCAATATAAGATTGAAACTAGGGCATATGTGTTACCCACAAGCTCTCAACCCAGTATTCCTAATAATAGCAATTCTATCCTAGTGTTTGACATTCAAGGATGATAAGTTAGTTATCCCTAAGTGATTGGTAATCCAAGTAGGAACTTTCACTCGCAACTTGGTAAGTCTACGGGTGTGTGCTTTGCTAACCCTTACCTTTACCCCAGATTAGTCATCGTGTTAGTTTAGTTGGGAATTCACCCTCATATCAATTGATTAAAGTCAGACTATTAGATAGCAGCAAATCCTTAACTAAATCTGTATTGTTTAATCCTTTTCGCATTCATTACCCCCTTGGTAAGGCAAGTAGGAACGAGGCGAGTTCTAACGTTGCGCACTGCTAGAAAGACTTTTAAACGAAAGAATTAATAATACATGCATAAACACTATTCAAGAATTACATAGTTATTATTCATACGTTGTTAATAGCTCATGGTTCCGACAACCCTAGTTGTGGATTTAGCTACTCATGCTTGAGAATTCACAATTCATATTAGGTTTAAAAGAAATCATGAACTTACAATTAGAATAGATGAAAACCGAAATATTGAATTGAAATTCAATAGTGCAAATTGCATAAAACCAACTTCCGAAATTTAATGGCTAAGAATTTGCAAAATAATTCCAAAAGACCAAAACAAAAGTCTCCAATATTGTCTAACACTGAAAAACGGAAATAACAACTAATATTTATAGTATTTAAATCCTAAACCAACTAGGAAACAAAAATAAGGAAAACTTAGTCAGACGAGGTTTTCGATCGATGACATGACCTACAGACCGTGGATCAGCCTACGGTCCATGGTTCACTTCCGTGGTTCAGCACTTAGAAAATATTTCAGGCCTTTCAAACGACGGTCCCACCTACGGTCCGTGGATTGGACGACGGTCCGTCCTGTCCCTCCGTGGTTCAAGTACTGGAACTTTAATTTTTTAAATCAAACGACGACCATCAATCTACGGTCCGTCAATCACTATACGGGGCGTCGTTTGCCTCCGTGGTTCCACACTTCGTTAGACTTCCTTGAACTTACATCCACGAACAATCACCTACGAACCATCACCGGAACTATGGTCCATGGTTTGGCTCCGTTGATTGCTTCTACTGCCACTTCAGTTCTTTGTCATCTCAACCACTTCCGAACCAATTTCCTGCAAAGATTACATAAAAATATTATATCTAATAAAAAATAGCCCAAGACACACACAAACTCTAAGTGAAATGCATCAAAAATACCGTAAACTCACGGTATATCAACACCCTCAACTTAAACTTGTTGTTTGTCCTCAAGCGACACACTAAAACACTAAACGACACTCATGTATAAGAAAACATACAAACTCAAGAAATCACATGCCTTTCTCAACAAATTCCATCACCTAGGGCAAATCTTTTCATTTAGACTCAACAAGCTAACTTATGCGGATCAAAACATGACATAGACAGACCAATAGACATCACCACATACATTTTTCAACAATAACAAAGGTACCAACTCTCGAACAATGTAACTAGTGCCCTCACTTCAAAGAAATCCTTTTTCACAGAACAAATCTGATTTTTAAGTTCAAAAACTCAGTCAACACTCATGCTGAGAAGTGAATTCAAATACAGTTAGTGCTCAATACCATAGGCTTGCCCTTATTTTCACTTCATAGACTCTCCAAACCAGTCTTTAGGATCACTATAGGACTTTATTAGCTTGTAACGTAGGCTCAGGGTCAGGTAGGATACATTTGGGTACTTTTAGTGACTTTTCTGCCCTCCTTGACATTACATTGGCTCTTTACCTCTTTTCTCAACCAATTGTGACATATTTTTATTTTCTTCTATTTTCCTTGACATTCTTCAGCACAGATGTCTCTTTGACTTTTTCACTTTTCTTTTTATTTTACTTCTTCATTCTTTGTAATTCAGCATCATTTATGTTTTTTTGGAATTCTATCACATCCTTTTCTATCTTTTTCCTTCTTCTACATAGTACTCTTTTCATACCCTTTTCTTTCAAATTCCCTTTTCATAGCCACCCTCAACTTATTTATTTTGCATGAGTTGAGGTACACAATATCTGAGGTCAAATGAGGGCCAATATTAAGGGAACTTTTGAATTAGCCACCCTCAACTTAGGCTTTTGGCCTAAGTTAAGGGGCACATGTCCAAGGAGGGACCATGGCCAAATCAATCTTTTAGGAAAGATGAGTTAGGTGTATTGAAAGAACTGGTATTCGTTAGGCTCAAACATTTGGATTAAGGGAGCATTTATTTCTTTTAGTTGGATATTTTTAGGCTTAAGTGGACTTATTAGAACAAGGGTCTATGATCATTTCCCAATTCCTAGCCTAGATTATCTTAACAGGACCAACGAGGCAAGTTCTAGATTAGCACATACTGCATGAACATATAAAATCTACTCTCACACACTTGGCACATTGTTTCATTATCGGATTATTGAAGCACCCAGTTCAAGTTTTAGCTTAAGTCATGTTATCATACTGGTTCCTTATCATGTCACATGAAGATACAACACATTCTACTCAATAAACCTATAGATCTAGCACATTTCAAAATTTTGGACAGGTATCAATTTCATGCTTTTATGCCATCATGCTTTCATTCTTTCTATCTACTTCTACACATACAATCCTACACATGCCAGTCCAACATAAAAGTAAAACAGTCCCTTGGGGTAAAAAAACACAGGCAAGAAAACCCCAAGGGAGGATTATGAGTTGGGTTATTCAGACTTCACCCTATAACTCACAACCCATTTACCCCACCCCCACGAAAAAATGGTGCAATTTCCCTCAATGCACAAAGAAGAAAAATAAAACATAGGGTGAAGAAAACCTTTGGCGCATAAGTGTCGAAGACCCATCAAGCAGCGGGTGGGTCCGATTTCCTGAAACCACTGGATGAGCAATAGGAACGCCATCATTAGCACCCTCATCAATAGTAGGAACACTATAAGTAGTGTTCCTCAAACCGGATGGGCCAACATCTATCTCTCGGGACCGCTGCTACCTCAACTCCTCTTCGATAATAGACTGCCTCTGGGCTGCCTCAAACTGTTGTCGCTCTATCTTCTTGGCCCGTCGGGCCTCCTCAGTGTCGGAAGTGTGATTAGAAGAGCGGTGGCACTTCCTTACCACACGGGAAGGGTCGGGTGGTGGCATAGTGTCACCAAAGAGAGCAGTCATCACCACATCGTCAGCCTCATCCACCGGTGCAATCTCCGATACAGTTTCAGCAGGGGCCAGGAGAGCATCAACATCAGATCGGAGCCTAGCCAAATCTGTCTGGAAAGTGGTCACATCAATGGTGGGTGCAGGCCTATCCAAAACTCTCAACTCGAATGCATCTAGTCTCTTGTGGACCGCCTGAATCTTAGCATCCATCATCCTCTCCATACGAGCCTTAGACTCCTCAATAGACCGCTGCATCTAGGGCCTCATGTGCTGCGGCAGGGTAGCCATCTGGGTCTCCAACTTTTGGACTCGTGCCAGAGGAACTACAGTCGACCATGAAGGGGGAGTGGCTCGGAGTAGCTCACAACCTGACCAGTGGCGGTGGAACGGGGAGCTTGTCCATCCGCAGTAGTGGGAGGTACGGAAGTATCCTCAGCCTATGTCACCACAACCTGCTCAACCTCTCAAACTAAGTCAGCACCCAGGGTAGGAATGACAACTAATGTACTCCGACGCGGGGCAGCGGGGTTAGTATCATCCTGGATGAGCCCAACATCCACAGTCTTGGTCACCTCGACCAATCTATCACAGTGCCATATCGGCAAAGTAGACTCTCTACACAATCGAAAGATCAAGCATGGGAAGGGTATAGTTGTCGTCCTCTGGAAGGCCTTCTCATGGATCTCAGCATGAATGATCCAGGCAAAGCCAACCTCTAATCCTGCCAGGAGTGCAACAAGCATCACCGCCCGGTCTCTATTAACGACATTGTCCGCCTGTGTGGAGGAAAGTCTGGTACGGATAATGGACCACCAAAATTTTGCCCCAAAACTCAGAGTCGCCTTTCTGATCGGCAACTTAATATTTTGCACCCACTCGGTGCTCTCTCCTTCATCATCTATATGGCGTGTGATCCACTGAAGTATTGACTCCCTCTGTTCGGAGTTTCAGAAAGCACGGCCCTGAACTATCCCCATCCGATAGTCGTACTCCGCCGTATTTATAGGCAGAGTGTGTGTCAGGCCATAAATAAAACGGTGGATGCTGGTCTCAGAAATGTCAACCAGTAGGCCCCGCACCATGGTATTTAGGAGTGGTGGCAAGGCACTAGAGACGGTGGCAGCATATGAGGTGTAGAACTCCCGCACCATCTCCTCGCTATATCTCCCCGGACTCTCATCCATCCAGTCTAACTTATGCTGCTTAAATAGAGAATGGATGGCGAGCAGCATGTGGAGGCTCCCTATTAAAACATAGAGCTCCTCAGTAATTGGGTGGACTATCTTTTTGTGCTCGTTCAAGGCCTTCCCGTCAACATAAATCTGGTATTGGTCCTCAAAACACCACCTATTCACCTCTGTGGCACTGTGAACTGGCTAAAATCTGGTGCTGGGTGGGTTCTGTGCATCCCCCGTGCTATCGGCATCGAAAGAATAGGCGGATGTACACCTGGAACCGGAGCCGGAATGGAACTCAGAGCCAGACTGCGACTCTCCTGCAGGTGAATCCCCCTCCTTAGATTGGGGGGCAGTGACCTCGACCTTGTCACTCGATGATATAACCTGCCTGGCCTTGTTCCTCGTTGCCCGGGGGAGTAGTGGTGGATCCTCTGGTGGTTTCTGGGACATACTCCTCCCCACCGGAATCATCGATCAGACGTCGAGACGGGGTGAGAGACTTGAACTTGCCCTTCTTGGCGTACTCAGGTGCTTGTTGAGGTTCCATGGTACCTGTGGAAGCTAAGTTAGTATAAAAATAAGGCAAAAACAACCAAGAAAAAAAATTTAGAACACCATTTGGATTTAGGCAAAAAATTTAAAAAGTTCTGGCCTTTAGTTGTTTTTGTGACCTACGGTGTGTACCTACGGACCGTCGATACCGTGGATCCCCTCTGTAGGTTAGGAAGTCACATTATTGAGTTCCAGATGGAGAACCACGGATGTGCATAACGGTCCGTCGATCAAACAACGGACCGTAGTCCACACCGTTGTTTACCCCTTAGCCACTACTATTCAACTGTAGAACGACGGGCCCCAGACCACGAACCGTAAGTTGATCAACGGTCCATGGATCATGGGCATCGACCAGTGTCCATGTATCTGTGCGTTAGGTCATCAGGCATAAATTACAATGTGCAATCACAATCCATTTGTACCACTTAGACTAGGTATTTCAACATAATTCATGATAGTATGTCATCCTTAGGGTCTCAATCATACAAATATTCAATTTCCAATACAGAGACTATTAAACCCTAAGTCGGGACTCTCAACTAGACCTGTCAACCCAATTTTTGAATCAAATATATAACCCACTCACATACCATCGTCCCAAGGGTGCATTAAAACTAATGTTTCAGATTTTAACAAACAAGTTACACCCAAGGTAAAGTACAACTTCGTGATTTCAATGGATAACAATAACAAGTTCAGAGTTTTGTTAGAAATCGTTTACCTTACAAATGAATCGCATTTGGTGAGTGTGTAATGCAATGAAAGCCTTGTACCTTAACTAACCTTTGACACTGAACCCGGACCGTGCGATTACTGAGAGAGAAGGATTATAGGGAAAAGGGAGAGATGTGGGGGAGATAGGGGTATGATTTGGGGGAATGATTTGAAATATGTAGGGGTGGTTATTTGGAGAGTTGTAACGGTTGGGGAAAAAGAGGGAAATGGGGGATGTTTAAAATGTAAGGGGTTTATATTTGGAAAGGGTCTGGGTCGGGTCAAATTTTAACCCTAGGTTGGATCGATGAAACCCCATCGACGTCCCGTCGTTCAACCGACGGTCCGTTGATGGGTTCCGTGGTTCTTTCTCACACTAAGTAAATTTAAGAAAACGTACCTGGGTCTATAGATGCCATCCACGGTCCGTGGATCGACCGATGGACCGTCGATGGGCTTGTAGACCACTGCATTAGCTCAGATTCTGCATATTTGACCTGCACATGTAGCAAACATTAGGACTTCCTTTTTACATTTTCTGGACACTTTTTATACACGGACCCTATTCTATCTTTATCTAGACAACACTAAAACTAAAAGTTAATAAGCAACTATCTAGAAAGCTAAAAATTTAAGAAAACTCCCTATATCAAAAAGTAAATTCCTATAGTTGGCTAAATTATACATCTTGGGTTGCCTCCCAAGCAACGCTTGATTTAACATCGCGGCACGACATAGAGACCTTGATTACTCAGACTTCAGCAAGACCCCACTCCTCTATCACCTCATTGAAACTCTCGGATTGCCCCAAGTAGATCATTATTCTTTGACCGTTCACCTTGAACTTTGTTCAATCCTTGCTCGCTAATTCAACCGCTCCATGTGGAAACACTTAGGTTATTGTGAATGGTCCGGTCCACTTGGACTTGCGTTTTCCAGGAGATAAGCGCAACCTTGAGTTAAATAATAGCACCTGATCACCGGAAGCAGATTCACGCTTTTCGATCTTCTGATCATGGTACTTTTTCATATTCTCTTTGTATAAGGTTGATCTTTCATATCCTTTTAGGCGAAACTCATAAGGCTCGTTCATCTCATTCATTCTTTGACTTGATGCGGCGCCCCAATCCAAATTCAACTTATTTAGTGCCCACATCGCTTTATGCTCTAACTCTACAGGAAAATGACAAGACTTCCCATATACAAGTTGGTAGGGGGACATACCTATGGGTGTTTTGAATGCAGTGTGATATAAGCCCATAGAGCATCATCAAGCCTTCTTGACCTGTCAGTTCTGTTGACATTTACAGTCTTGGCAAGAATTTGCTTTGTCTCACGATTTGACACTTCAACTTGCCCACTCGACTGCGGATGATAAGGGGTTGCTACGCTGGGGAGAACACCATATTTCTCAAGCAACGGCTTGAACAACTTATTACAAAAGTGAGAACCTCCATAGCTTATGATTGACCTTGGTGTACTTAATCTGGAGAAGTTATTCTTTTTAGGAATGCGGTGACAGTCTTTTCGTCATTGTTTGAAAGCACGACTGCTTCCACCCATTTTGATACATAGTCAACCGCCACAAAAATGTACTTCATCCCATTCGAACTCACAAACGGCCCCATGAAGTCAAGACCCCAAACATCAAAAATCTCAATCACCAGTATTAGGTTCATTAGTAGATCTTTCTTTTTCAAAATTCCTCCTTCACACTGGCAACGATCACAAGACTTGGAAAAATCATAAGCATCTTCGTGGATGGTAAGCCAGTAATACCCACACTGTAAAATTTTATGGGCAGTACGGATACCACTATGGTGCCCACCAACAGGCGATGAATGACACGCCTCTAGTATACTCATCATCTCAATCTCGGGCACACAGTGACGAATAATCCCATCAGCACAAACACAAAACAAGTAAGGCTCATCCCAAAATAATTTCTTCACATAAGACATGAACTTTTTTCTTTGGTGGAATGATAAATTCGACGGAACCAAATCACTTGCCAAGTAGTTAGCAAAGTCTGCGAACCAAGGGATAAGATAAAAAGAAGCATCCAATACATGTTCGTCAGGGAACGCATCATTAATCTCGACTCCATCCTCTAGCTTGATCATAACTTCCTCCTCTAGTCTCGCCAAGTGATCAACAACCTTATTTTCTATTCCCTTTCTATCATTTATCTCGAAATTGAACTCTTGCAGCTAATCAATCTCAGTTTTGCATCCTTCTTAGACAGTGGATACCTCAATGCAGAATGTTCAGTATGCACTATAACCTTAGTACCAAGTAAATAGGATCTAAAATTTTCAAATGCAAAAAGCATAGCAAAGGGTTCCTGTTCAGTCACACTATAGTTCTTTGACCCACAATCAGAGCTTTGCTGGTATAGTAAATCAGATGAAGAATTTTCTCTCCCCTCTGACTTAATACTACACCAAGCGCCACCCCACTTGCATCACACATTACTTCAAACGGTTGCCCCTAATCCGGTGAAATAATGATAGGTTCCGAAGTTAACTTCTCTTTCAAATCTCCAAATGCTCTCAGACAAGCATCATCAAAATCAAACTTACACTCCTTTTCAAGTAGCTTGCACAATGGGTGTGCAATTTTAGAGAAATCTTTTATGAACCTCCGGTAGAAACCTGCATGCCCAAGAAAACTTCAAACACCTTTGAAAGAGATGGGTGGTGGAAGATTTTCTATTACCTCAACTTTAGCTCTCTCAACCTCAATACCTTTCTGTGAAATCCGATGACCCAGAACTATACCATCTTTTACCATGAAGTGCCACTTTTCCTAGTTGAGCAAAAGATTGCACTCTTCACACCATTTTAGTACCTCAGCCAAATGTGCCAAACAGTCATTAAATGAGTCACCTACCATAGAGAAATCATCCATAAATACTTCTATCATGTCCTCCACCATATCTAAAAATATCGACAGCATACAATGTTGGAAGGTCGTTGGAGCATTACATAACCCAAATGGCATCATTTTGAAGGCGAAGGTCCCATAAGGAGAAGTGAAGGTGGTTTTCCCTTGGTCTTCCGGAGCTATGGAGATTCGATTGTAGCCAGAATACCCATCTAGAAAACAATACCAACTCTTACCAGCGAGATGATCTATCATCTGATCCATGAACGGCATTGGGAAATGGTCTTTCTCAGTCCATGGATTTAACTTGCGGTAGTCCATTCACACTCTCCAACCAGTCACCGACCTCATTGGAACAAGCTCATTCATCGCACTGGGAACCACTGTGATTCCTTCTTTCTTTGGGACACACTGAACTGGGCAAACCCAACTACTATCAGCAATATGATATAAAACTCCAGCATCTAACCACTTAATGATCTCCTTTTTCACAACCTCGTGCATAAGGGGATTTAGTCTCCTTTGATGCTCCGTACTTGGATTGCTGTCCGGCATGAGTTGAATTTTCTGAGGAAAAATGCCCGGAAGAATCCCAATAATGGTCCACAATAGTCCATCCCATAGCCCTCTTAAACCTCTTGAACACCGATATTAAAGCCTCTATTTTCCCTTCACTCAAGTCAGCAGCAATAATAACGGACAAGGTGCTATTTTGTCCCAAAAATACATACCGCAAGTGAGATGGAATAGCCTTAAGTTCATGTTTTGGAGGCTCATCAATAGACGGTTTTGCATGTGGGGTGTCTCGACTCTTCATGTCTAATTCCAACCGTTTTGGTTTGAAACGAAACTCCAACCTATCAAGTGGAGCAGCTAGCTCATCATAGTCATCAATACCATCACTGTCAAAATTTATTATCACCGCTGGTAGTGCATCAACACCTAACCTCTCTTTAATTTACACTTTGGAATCTCACTCCACAATATGATTTACCACCAATAACGATTTAAGATCAGTTTCATGCTTCATAGACCTACATATGTTAAAAGTTACCTCCTCATTATTTAATCGAAACTTCATCTTCCCTCTCTCCATATCGACCAAGGCACGCCTAGTAGCAAGAAATGGTCTCCCTAAGATGATGGGAACCACAAACTTAAACTCAAAATCAAGTATCACAAAGTCCGCCGGAAAGATGAATGACTCCACTTTCACAAGGACATCTTGGAGCACTTCAATGGGTCTCTTCACAGTTCTATTGGCCATAAGTAAATGCATCGTAGTCGACTTTGGAGCTCCTAAACCCAATTTCTTATAAATGGACAATGGCATCAAATTAATGATGGCACCAAAATCATACAAAGCTTTCGCGAAATGTAAAATCCCAAAGGTATAAGGAATAGTTAAAGCTTCAGGATCCTCTTTCTTTTTCACAAGTGACCTAGTAGCAATAGCACTACAATGTTGCAGCCTCTCTTCATTCTGAAAACTAACAGCCCTCTTTTTGATCACCAAGTCTTTCATGAATTTTGCATACCCAGGCATCTATTCCAAAGCCTCTATCAACGAATCATTAATGGACAGTTGCTTCAACATAAAGATAAACCTATGATATTTTTCCTCTTCAGTCTTTTTCGCCAATCTTTGTGGAAATGGAGGTGGAGGTCTAGGCATGGAAACAACTTTTTGGGTCACCTAAACTTCCTTCTCTGTATTAACTTTTGGAGTTTCAGTAACCTCATTCTCATCTTCATCTTTTTCTATCACACTTTCAACCTCAGACGGCATGGGGGGATCAATAGTCTGCTTTCCTCCACGAGCAGTGACTGCCATACAATCCCCATAATTTTTTGGATTCTCGATTGTGTTGCAAGGAAGTATGCCAAGTTGGCGTGGGTTTGTAGTAGCGGACAACTGTCTAAACTGCTGCTCAAGTTGCTTGATCGACACTGCATGGGCATCAACTTTTTTCCCTATTCCAGATAAATCATTTTGCATCTCCTTCACATTCTCATCTGTCGAATCAAATCTCTTCATCATCTTTTGCATCATATCCTCAATGCGAGTCATACTAGTACCAGCCTCTCTATTACCAAAGGGAATATAGGGTCCAACCTTCTCATTCATGTTGCCATCATTGTTCCGGTTGTATTGTTATCATGATTCTAGTTCCCATCTCGGAGATAGTTTTCATCACTGTTGTAGTTTCCATAGTTCTGACCTTGGTTTCCTTGACCTTGGCGCCAAATATCTGAGTTGGAACCTTGGGCATTGGTTCAGAAACCCCCCGTCTGATCATTTACCAAATTCACATACTTCTCATAGTAATACTCCTCAACTGGCGGCGGTGGAGTTCTAGTTAGATAATTTACCGCATTAACTTTTTCTGCACTTCCACTCACATGCTTTATTACCAAGTGAATTTCTGTCCTCATTTGAGCCATCTCTTCACGAATATCATCATTTGATTGACTTGGTGCATTTTGAACAGCAAACATGCTTTTGCTAGTATTCGCCTTCCTAGTGCTCCATGCTTTATTGTTTTGGGAGATCCTCTCAAGTTTTTCAGCAATCTCCTCAAAAGTACACTCACCATATGATCCTCCAGCAATAGTATCTAACACAGCCTTTCCATTGTCATCCTGTCCTTTGTAGAAATACTCCTTTAGTGACTCATCATCTATGCGGTGATTAGGAACACTCCTCATGAATCCAGTGAACCTATCCCATGAACTGCTTACTGACTCTCCAGGTAGTGTCACGAAATTATTCAGTTTATCTTTGTAATTTAACTTCTTGGACACCAAAAAATACCTTGCCATGAACACCTTATGAAATTGGTCCTATGTATATATCAAATTGTATGGCAGCCTAGATAACCACACAGCAGCATCACCAATCAACGAAAGTGGGAATACTCTCAAACCTATGATGTTCATATCCAATTCTGATCATCCCACACAACTCTTACAGACACTTGTCAATTTATCCATGTGAGCGTATGGATCTTCCGAAGCTAACCCAACAAACAAGCCTCTTGCTGTAAGCATTTGTATAAGACTGCTAGTCACTACAAATGTATGTCCTGGAGGTAGTGGAGGGAGAACAATAGGCCCATCTGATACAACTACACCATAGTCAACCCTGTAGTTATCATGAAGCCTTAGTGTTGGCTGGTTTGCACCCTTTCGGCTTTTTCAATTAGATGACCACCCTCAATCTGAGCGAGAACATTCACAACTCCAGGAGATAGAACACCAGCTCAATCCTCTTGACCCTCTTCGATAGGATCATTTTGCAACGCAATATTTACGCCTCTTCCAACCATTCTCCTCAAAGTTTTCCTTAATTCTGGATCGTAGGGCGTCAGGGGATTTCCTTGACTCCGTGTACTTGACATATAATAGAGTTGAAACCTCTAGAAAACAAAAATAAAAGAAAAACGTAAAACTAGGAAACACTTGACTAAAGTTCAACAATGTAGTTAGTTTAATCTAAAAGCCGTATTCCCCGACAACGGCGCCAAAATTTGATACGCCCAAATTACACTTCCCAAAAAAAAGTATAAGCGATCGTTGCCAAATAAACAACCCAACTTGTAAGTTGGGGTCGATCCCATGAGGAATATGGTTCAGACTTAAACTTTCTTACAATTATCACTTTTTAGTCAAACTATTTTTGAGAAAACTAAACAGGGCGTTTTGTAAAAAAATAACAGATTGTTGTTTTGAATGATTAAGTAACAAGTAAACAAGATTCACAAATTTAGATATCAATATAAGATGGAAACTAGGGCATATGTGTTCCCCACAAGCTCTTAACGCAATATTCCTAATAATAGCAATTTTATCCTAGTGTTTGACATGCAAGGCTGATAAGTTAGGTATTCCTAAGTGATTGGTAATCCAAGTAGGAACTTTCACTCGCAACTTGGTAACTCTACGGGTGTGTGCTTTACTGACCCTTACCTTTACCCCAGATTAGTCATCGTGTCAATTTAGTTGGGTATTCAACCTCACATCAATTGATTAAAGTTAGACTATTAGATAGCAGCAAATCCTTAACTAAATCTATGTTCTTTAATCATTTTCTCATTCATTACCCCCTTGGTAAGGAAAGTAGGAACGAGGCGAGTTCTAACGTTGTGCAACGCTAAAAAAACTTTTAAACTAAAGGATTAACAATACATGCATAAACACTATTCAAGAATTACTTAGTTATTATTCATACGTTGCTAGTTGCTCATGGTTCCCACAACACTAGTTGTGGATTTAGTTACTCATGCTTGAGAATTCACAATATATATTAGGGTTAAAAGAAATCATGAATTTACAATTAGAATAGATGAAAACTGAAATCTTGAATTGAAATTCAAAGTACAAATTGCATAAAACCAACTTCCGGAATTTAATTACTAAGAGTTTGCAAAATAATTCAAAAAGACAAAAACAAAAGTCTCCAATATTGTCTAACACCAAAACATGGAAATAACAACTAATATTTATAGTATTTAAATCCTAAACCAACTAGGAATTGTAAATAAGGAAAACTAGGTCAGATGCAGTTTTCGATCGACGACACGACTTACGGACTGTGGATCAGCCTACGGTCCATGGTTCACCTCCATGGTTTAGCACTTAGAAAATATTTCAGGCCTTTCAGAAGACGGTCCCACCTAAGGTCCGTGGATTAGACGATGGTCCATCCTGTTCCTCCGTGGTTCAAGTACTGGAACTTCAATTTTATAAATCAAACGACAGCCATCAATCTATGGTCCGTCAATCACTCTACGGTGTCGTTTGACTATGTGGTTCCACAGTTGGTCAGACTTCCTTGAACACACATCCACGAACCATCACCTACAAACCGTCACTGGACCTACGATCCCTGGTTTGGTTCCATCGATTGCTTTTGCTACCACTTCAGTTCTTTTTCATCTCAACCGCTTCCGAACAAATTTCCTACAAAAATTACATAAAAACATTATATCTAATAACAAAATAGCCCAATACACACACAAACTCTAAGTGAAATGCATCAAAAATACCATAAACTCGTGGTATATAAGGACCCACACTAGAATTTCTGGAATTAACTCATTCAAAAGGTCCTAAACTACACCTCGAACTTGTGTTCCAAAATTGGACACAATCCGAGGCTCGAAAGCAGCTACAACAACAACATGCAGTAAAAACCCACTTCAAGAAAAAATTAAAGAGAGGGCAGCAACTAAAATGAGAAATTCACCTCAAACGGAGGTTTTTCAACATATTCTAATCACAACCCAAGTAACCACACTCTCAACGATCACACTGGACTTCAAATCACTGGAATCAGAGATTGTACGAGGGAGAAATAACCTTTGAAAATAAGAAATTACAATGCCACTTTGCTAAATAAATAGTCGAGATCTAGTCGCTATAAGTCTAATTCTAGTCACAAGTCTTATTTCTGGTAATAGAAGTCTGCACAAGATATCAACATTTCAACTAGTTTGCTTGAACTGTGAATTCTCTGACAGGGTGCTCTGAATTCGTTTAGAACCCGTGCATGCAAACAAGATACGTAACCCTACCAAATTAAATATTCAAGACTCCACGGAGTAGTCAAAATTTCCATACGAGGTCCTCTCGGTAAAAAGTGGGTCCCACACAAAAATTCTATTTTAAGCCAAAATACAAAAGGGGGCTCAGAATTAGCCCCGAAGCCTTGTGATTCAAACGTAGGGTCCTTCTAGGCCAAATTCAACATTCCAGAGCTAAGCACGCTAACATAAATTTTATCCAAGCTTGTTTACTCAATATGCAGACTAAAATCAAAGTTAGGCCTTAACTTGAAAGTTAAAATGCCTAATCGCACAGAATCGCACCAAAAGCTTTGGAAATAATGTCGACCATGTTACTAGCTTGAAATCACCCTTTGGGAGTTGATGGAATCATTCGAATTTGATTCGGAGGTTATCTTTTTAAACTTTTGATCAAAACTGACCATTCAAGGTTCAAAAGCTCCAAAACACTAAAACTCACCTAAAAACTAAATTAATGACCAGGTAAGTGATGAGCCAGAGATTTCAGCTCATTTAGGGCTTTATATTCAGAGTTTTAGTGTCCTCAATGCCTATTTTATACTTTGAACTGATGTTAAAATGCTAATTTGCAGCACTGAAGGCAAAAGAGAAAGGCAAGGACATTACCGGGCAAACCAGAGCAAAAAAGCTGAAGAAAAGCAAGGCTGGTAGTCGCCAAAGCCACTTGGCGAGTCGCCGAGTGACTCTTGAGCTCGCCAAAAGTCATAGAAGGCCAGCCCATAGACAAGACAAACTCGGCGAGAGAACTGATGGTTCGGCAATGCGCAGATGGATTGGCGATTCCGACTTTGATCCCCTAAAGTTACATAAAAGAAGTGATGAAAAGCCAAGTCAAGAAGGCGATGGAAAGGAGCACTCGGCGCATCCCCGACCTGGTCGGCGAAGCCAGACTTATTTCACTGAGTGGTTCTAAAGCTGAAATTTTAGGAACGTATAAATGCAACTTTCAAAAGTAGAAAAAGAGAGTTCTAGTGTTTTTGAGAGTTAACACATGATCCAGTTCTAGGTTTTTGATCCTAAACATTCTAAACATTGTTCTTACACTTTTTGAGTAGAGATTTAGGGTTAATTTGATTTTTAGCTTTAATTGGAGCATTTGAAGACTTGTGTATTGTTACCTAAGCTGATGAAAAACATAATTGGTAATAAATTCTTGCTATTTATGATGTTTGGCTGAAACCCCTATTCTTTCGGGTGTGATTATGCAATTGAATGTTCCAATTAGCTTATGGGTGTTAGTATTTACTGATTTTATTGTTGACTTGAATTGGGTTCAATCAATAGTTGAGTTTTAATTGATGAATCGTAGTAGCAAATACAGTTCTAGTTTAGAATTCTAAGCTTGTTTGAGAAAGAAGGTTTAGAGTTAAAAACTATTAATTGAAGATTGTGGTGATTGGGTTATTGTAGACTTAGCTTGAGAAAGTGGGTCAAAATCCAATCATACTAATCTAGCTTGAAAAAGTAGATTGATTGAGGTTTTGGGCTGATTTTATGTGTTATGCTTGTCGAGGTTCAAGAGAACTCTCTTGATTCATGATAGTTGATTTAGAAATGTCTATTGCACCTAAAGCCTAGCCTACCCACTACAATTCAGCCACTTCTAGTAAATAATAATCACCCATTTTGTGAAATTGGTATTCAATTGATCACACTCCCGAGAACTACCCTCTACTTGTTTACTCCCGGTTGTTCGTAGTTGTTAATTGTTAACTCTAATCCCCCCATTTGACATTAATTGTCAAACCCTTGTCATTTACTTTATTGTTGCGAAAATGTCTACATCTACAAATGAAAAGAATACCATTTTACTTCAAAATCGAATTCTTTACAGTATCAGTCCATGTGGGATCAATCACAACTCTTAGTTGGGTTTATATTTGATTGCAACCGCCTACACTTAGAATCAGATCAAGTGTAGTTGAGCGTTATCAAAAATGGTGCTGCTGTCAGGAAGTGGTGTTTAGAATTCTTTTAGTGAAGTTTAGTTATGAACTGATTTTTTTGAAGTTGAATCGACTTCTTTATGTTCGTTGTTGGCTGCTCCTAAACAGGTGAAGAGATGAGTGTTAACGGGAGCAATGCTAGCCAACTTGGGCACACTGATGACATCAGTAACTCGCACGATGTCAATGAAGATCAATTGGGAAGTGCAGGTGCTATTCGATTGCCTCCGACTGTGGGCAATGTGGTATTTCATGTGACTTGCACTATGTTGCAGCTGTTGCAAATGAAGGGTTTCTTTGGAGGTCTTGCTAATGAAGATCCTCATGACCACATCCGAAACTCTGGTGTGGTCCATTTTCTTTCAAGAACATCACTCAGGAGTCGATCTGACTTCGGTTGTTTCCCTTTTCTATAATGGGGGAGGCAACCAAATGGTTGGCTAACTTACCAAGGGAATCAATCACTTCTTGGGAGGAGCTCACTAATGCGTTTTATGTAAGGTTTTTCCCTCCTTCAAAGATGGTAAAGTTGAGGGATAACATTCAGAACTTTATGCGAGTGGATGGTGAACCTATTCATGAGAAATTTTTCAGGTTTCAGAAGTTCCTGCTCCAATGTCCAACTCATGGACTTCCGAACGATGTGCTAATACAATATTTCTACCAGAGCCTAGATTCAGTCAACAAGGGTGTTGTAGACTAGCTTGTTCGAGGAGGAATCATGCAACAACCGTTAAATGTAGCATCTACTCTTCTTGATGAGATGACAAAAATAAACTGTGCTTGATACACTAGAGAAGATCAAGTGTCTCCTTTGAACCTTGGGATGCCAACGGAACAGATGGAAAAGAACCAAGAGCGGGATGAAAACATGGCCAAGATGATGACCCAAATTGACCTATCGATGAAACATGTCATGGGAAGTGGCTCTAAGGCTGTTAATAAGGTCTGAGTAAGTGGAGTAAATCCTGATGAAGCACAGATTGAGGCTATGTACAATGAAAAAGTGCATTTCTTGGCAAATCAGGCTGGAGGTTTCCGTTTGAACTAGCCAAGGCCGGGTGGAAATCAAGGTTGGAACAGGGATCACGATGATGGTTGGACAGACCGAGATAGAGAATGGTGTGACCATTGTTTGAATTTGAGAGAGCGGGACGGTGACAAAGAATGATATGTACCTCCCCATGAGCGTCAAAAGCCAAAAGAGCAAAGGGCTAATCCTGAAAATTTTCGCACCGAAGATATGCTTGCACGCATTCTTAACAAAGTGGAAAGATCAAACAAGGTTCTAAAGGAAATGAAAGATGACGTCTTATCTCTGAACCGAATAGTTACCTCACATTCGATATCAATTAAGCAGCTGGAAACACAAATGGGTCAGATCTACACTCATTTAAACCGAAGACCAAAAGGAGGATTACCCAGCGATACCATGGTTAACCCAAAGAATGAAGTTTGAAAGCATGTCTTCGTCGAGCCACGAAGTTAAATAAGGTTCTTATTGGAAAGCAAACCCAGTTTTTAGTTTTTAAATTTTGTTATTTGAATAATGGTTGTTAGATGTGCAGGTTGAAAATTCAAAATTTTAGAAAAATTAGCAATTAGGCGATCTCAGGTACAGCTCGGCGACTCACTGAACAGGTCCGCGAGCCCGATCTGGATGGCTTATCTTTACCAACCAAAGGATCGAAGTTATGTAAACTTCGGCGGGAAAAATTATCACTCGGCGTATCGCTGAGTGGGTCGGTGACATAAGTGACTTCACCGATCGAGGCGCGAAATGAAGGGTCAAAAGGGTTTCCAACCGTTTTAAATTCAAAACTCTCCTTTATTTTTCATTTTTCGAATCTTGCACTCTTAGACTTCATATTTAGATCATATTTTTCATTGAATTTTGTGTGAGGATCATTTGTTCGGAGGATTTTTGCTTTTGTATTTGCTTGCCTAGCTTTCGTTTCTGTCTACTTTTGTGGTTGGTGTTTCGAACCTGGCTTGATTTTTAGTAGTTTGTGATGCATGATCTTATTTTTGTCTGATCTATTGCATAATCTTGCGTAGTTGGTTGATGTTTAGTTAAGGGATACTTTTGTATCATGTTTACTTTTGCGTTTTAGCCCATAATTATTGAATTTGGTGTTTGAATTGATTGAAATCGTGGGTGTGTAATTGTAGCATGTTGGGTCTGGTGTGGGCTAAGCCTAGGTAACCCAAATTGTACAAATCGACTGAAATTTCCCAATGACAGAGTGGGTGACGTCATTCTTAAGAGAAAAATTCGTTGATTGGTCAATAAATCGGGGGAATTTTGAGTACTCCGGGGTCATTATTGATATGGGTCTGGATTTATTTGCATATAATAATGCTGTAATTTAATTATTGTGGGCTGTGTGTTGAAAATTAAAGGTCAGGGTCAAAACTGGCACGAGAGACCAATCAGCGAGCTTCGTCGAGCTCGTCGATTGACTTGGCAGTTCGCCAAGTAACCCCTCGATTGCCTTTCTACTCTTACTATTTGATGGTTTGGTTCTGTAAAATCAGGCGATATGTCTGAGCTCGCCGAATGTCTTTTCGATCGCCCTTTGTGAGCCCCAATAGTTCATTATGAAGTTAGCGAATCACCGGGTTACCCTGGACTTCGCTGACTTGTGCTAAATTTTGTGAAATTTTATTTTGTAACTTTCGGCGAGCCCGACTTGGCTCGCCGAACTAGTTGGCGAGTTTTTCTGAAAGTATTTAAACTTTGATATTTTGTTGACTAGTTTCTAATATATTGGTTCGTTATGTGTTGTTTTGCAGATATGGCCAGACCCAAAGTTCCAGGTAGAAACCAACCACCCTGAAAGAAAGCATGGGGTATAGTGATTAATGAGGGTGTTGCTCCCTCCCCTACGAGCAACACAAACTAAACTTCCTCTGACAAAGGGGAAGATCATAGGCAATGGAAAGGGTCCTGCGGATCCAAGTCCAGCGGAGGATAGCTCCGATAGCATGGGCATCTATGACACCCACCTCACCACATCAGAGTCTGATGGTGAGGGTAACTCGGGTCTAGATCGCCAGTATCCATAGTTGAGCTACTGGATGATCAAACTCTTCAGAGGAAGCGAGCTGAGCTACGTTCTAAAGCGCTGCATGATCCAGCCAGAATACTGGTTATTCCGACACTTCCTCCACCTCTAGCACAGACTATTGAGCAGGTACCATTAGTGCCCCTGGTTCAGGAACCTCCACCTAGATCACTGAACAGACTTAAGGCTGCCGGGTTGAGGACTATTTTCTAAGAGAAGAGACTGTCTACGGATGGAGTGGTGGACAAGTATCCAGAAGTGTGTGACACCATTCAGTTCCACAAGTTTGAGAGATTCACGCAGCTCCGAGGCTCATCCATACATTCCTGGGTCGGGAAATTTTATACAGAGTACGGGAGGCTGGTTCCAAAGGGGAAAAAGAAGGCCAGCTCATTCGCACTAGTGGATCATGTGGTGGTGTGTGGTAAGAAACTGAAATGCAGAAGCACAAATATTAATGAGGTGCTGAGGTGTACAATAAAAGTGATTCACTTCTTGGTGGATCAGATACAGAAGAAGACCCTTGATGACTTAAAAGGGTGGTTGGCTCCTCTAATTTCTGACCTCACACTGCCAAGGATCGACCCAGGGGTTCAGATTGAGAAGAAGGATCTGAATGTAGTTGCGCGGTATTGGTTTCGATTTATTAGCAGCACCTTTATTCCTTCCCAGAATGAGTCCATACTCCGACATCCTAAGGCGGCGTTGTTGGGATCCATCATTGACCGGTATAGACTGAATCTCGGGTTGATTATTGAGCAAGAGATGGCCATGAGGGCCAAACAAAGTCAGACATCACTTGCTTTCCTGGTGTTGATCACGGAGTTGTGCCGGCGTGCCCGAGTTCCTTTTGTAGAGAAGAAGGCTGTGGAAGTGACTCCCACTTCCTCTACTGACATCCAGAGTATTGAGGCCAAGTACACTAGCGACGAGGCTGAGAGGACTGGAGAAGCACCGGTGGACACTTCCCTAGTTGTTCATGTAGAGATGCAAGAGAAAGACACAACCCCTCCTACTCAGGCTGATGAGCCCTCGGGTATTCCTAGCACTTCTACTACTGCCCCTTTCTCGTCTGCTGCAACTACTACTACTATTATTGCTGCTGCTGCTGCCCTTCCCCCATTGACATATGCAATTTTATTCAAGATGGGCCATCTAGCCCAATCTGCTGACTTACGTGCTTTTCGGGTAGAGGTTGTTGTCCCCTGACTGATTGAGAGGGCCATAGTTGCTGCCCTAGCACCCATCCAAGCTGAGCTGCAGGAGCACCGGGAGTTGATCACCGCACATGGCCGAGCCTTAGACCCCCTCATGGTACGAGTGGAAGCATGTGAGCAGGGTAAACATAACTCAACTGATGTCACAGCCTTGAGAGCTGATGTTTCTAGCCTGAGACACAATATGGATTAGCTCTAATCCATGGATTTGTCTATGTTTTTCGGCACTGTGGACCTTCCCGAGGTTCTGAGTATAGATCTGACAGCTATTTCTGAGATCCATCCAGCTAATACGACCGGAGATGCTGCCATAGCTGATGATGATGTCGGTTTTTATGCTCCCGAGACTGATGAGGAGGAGCTTGTATCCATGATGCAACTGTGTATGATAACCTGGAGGATCTAGACAGTGCGATGGTACAGACAACAATGAAGGCCTCTCTTCAGGACACTTCGATGGTTGGCCCTACTAGAGGACAGGATGGAGATAAGCCAGGCACTAATGCCCAGATTGAGAGAGTCTCGGATGTGCAGAGTTCACCTCAGGCTTAGCCTGATAGGGTGATCTTAACTCTCTTTTAGTTTTATTTTTTAGACTGTTTATTTCTCTTGCATTGAAGAGAATGATATGTTTTATTTGGCGGGGTGACGTATCTTCATACCTACCACTTTTGGGTTGTGTTAACTAGTGTTGGATGCGAATTTTTGTGACTATCGGTTTTTATTTTAAATGTGAATGTTGGTTTTTGAATCAAAATTTAAATGTCACCTCTTGATTTTTTTTGTGAATGTGGTTATTCTTTTGCATATTTGAGTATCATTTGAGATCAATACCGATGACTTGAATAGTACTCCTGATCGAACGATATGTTTGTGTAATTCCAATGTGGTAAAATTGAACTGCATAAGTCATGTGTGAACCCTTAGCATCTCATTGTGACTGGCCGATTATTGAAATGAATCTTGTAATGATCGTTGCATGCGAGCTAAATTTGTAGAATCTTGATTGATGATTGTGTTGAATGCCATATGTGGTGAGATTGTCTTGAAATATGTGATTGGTAATACCTAGAACTTGCCCCGTTGGTCCAATCAACTAATATAGGTGAATGAAAGAGATGATCTTAGGCAGAAATTTTTGGAGAGTGAACCAAACTGCTATTATACCTCTTTGTGACCACCTTGTGAGAGTCCTCCATATAAAAAAACAGAGAGAAGAAAAGAAAAAGAAGAAAACGATGGAAAAAGAATGTCGCAATGAATAAAAGAAATGGGGTACCCAATGAATCATGCTTAAAAAACCTTAGGGTGGATTGTGAAAATGAAAAAAAGTGAAATAAAAGGAGAAAAATTGGAATGCAAGCCATGTTTTATGAAGGTATAAGTCACTAAGCTAAAATGATCATACTTTTACCCTCAGTCCCGTTACATGTCTTGAAAGACCTCAGTGATCTTAATTGAGCTTAATGTCATATTCATTGGAAAATACAAGCAAGCCTATGGGTAGAATCATGCATGTGTTTATCTTTGAGATTGTGAGAGTTGATGTTGATTCCTTAATTCTTAAATTTTGATGAGCTTTGTGTGGCCATGGAATCATTCTTGTTGTGAGGGCATTCGAATACTTTTGTTGAGCATGAAGTTGCACTTATGATTTTTACTTTCTTTTATGGTTATGTTTTTTATATATATATATATATTATTTATCCTCTCCCCTGGGTTGCATCCCATTACCCTTCGTATTGACCATCATCGGACGCTACATCATTTCGTGATGTAATATCGGAGACACAAGTTTGTGGTTCAGGGCAACAGTAGATCATTGAGGGATAACAATCACCATTGTGGTGAGCTTTCCATCTTTTAGAAAGTGGAATTTTCTTTATGTCTTTCCTTGGGTTTTTATGGTATGTCGGGGGCCACGTCCTGTTAAAGTCGTGTAACATCAGCCGATTTTTCTATCCTTACTATGTCTTGATAATAGCTATATTCTAGTTAGTTGTTACTTTGTTATTTTGTTAGAATGTGATGCTTTTCCTAGTTTGTAGTATTGCAGATTTTTGTTCCTAGAGTTTTGGGAAATTTGTTTACTGAAAATAAGTAGTTGTTTTATGGGGTAAGGATTCCACAAATGATGTAAGCCTATATTAGGTTACTTCACATATTCAATAAAGTAACCCAACAACTTCTCTGCACGCTATTTTTCTGTTTTTCTTCTCCTCCTTTCTTTCTGTGTTATTTGTTTATTGTTTTCTAAGCTTTCCGTTATGTTAAGTAAAACATTTGGTATCAGAGCTAGCACAATTAATGACCTTCAAGTAGTTGGCAGAAACCAAAAGCTCAATAATTAGAATTATAAAACATGGGAAACTTGTATAATGTCCTATATGCAAGGCCAAGAAATGTAGGAAGTTTTCAACGGAAGCGAAGTTGCACAACCAGAGGTAGAGGATGCAAATGGAACGTTGTGAAACATTGTTACTGTTGTATTGGAATGGCCAACACAACCATCACTTGTTGAATTTGAAAATCTGCTAGCTGTTCAAGAACCCATGGCAAAGCGAATGGTAGGACTCTCGGTGAAGAATGAGGAAGAAGCCCTCTACACCAACAAAAGTAGGCACATCAAGCATCAAGCTACTGGTGGTTCGAAGAAAAAAAGTACTTAGAGAGATGAAAATTTTCGCTCAAGGAAAGTTTTGAAGAATCAAAGGAATGATAAAAGATTCAAAGGGAACTTTTACAATTGTGGGAAGAAGGCTCATATGGAAAAGGATTGTTGGTTCAAGAAACAACCCGTGGAAAGGAACGCTGCTTCCTCAAATCAAAATTAGAAAAGTGAAGATGTTTGGGATGCATAAGCCTTTTTTTATTGAAGAGGAGGATTTAGTACTTACAATGACAATATCAAAATCAATTGATCATGAGAATGATAGGATCCTTGATTCGGGTTGTGCATATCATATGACAGGTGATAAGCAAAAGTTTCAGAACTTGTCAGTCTACAAGGGTGGTCGGGAGGTGGTGACACCCAATGATTGAAGGTTACCGATAACTCATATTGGTAAGATGAAAATTTCTCTTCAACATGGAGCCAACCAGATATCACTTCAAAATGTCTATCATGTTCCCGGTATGAAGAAAAACTTGCTTTCAGTGTCACAATTAACAAAATATGGAAAGTACGTTCTATTTTGTCCTGATGATATGAGGATATATCAGGATCTTAAGAACATGGAAAATCCAATTATTAAAGGGAGGAAATTAGAATCAGTGTATGTAGAGTCGGCATATGTTGAGAAGACAAATAATAATGAGACTGCAGATTTGTGTCACATGAGATTGGCTCACGTGAGTTATTTCAAGCTAACTTTGATGATGAAGAAGTCAATGATCAAGGGTCTTTCTCAACTTGAAGTAAAAATATACGTCGTTTGTTCAAGATGCCAATTCTATCAAGCTCATCAGTTGCCATTTGAACAGCCCAAATTTAATGTTGATGAATCACTACTATTAGTTCATTTTTATGTGTTTGGACTGGTCAAACAATCATCAATTGGTGGAATGAAGTACATCGTGACCTTTATTGGTGATTTCTCTAGGTATATTTAGGTTATCTTTATGAAAGTGATGTGTGGTAGAGTTGCACTAATTTAAGGTCCATTTAGCTCAATAATTAGTGTCCTCAATGCCTAAGTTTATCTTTTTCTAATCAAATATTGATGATTTGCAGCTATGAAGGCAATTGGAAAAGGCAAAGATTGATGTTTAAAAGAATGACCGAAAATACAAAAAGAAGTGCAAAGCGAACAATGTTGATCACCTAACATGAAGGGCAGATCGAAAACTGACTAGTGACACCATCCTGAACCCCAAACTCAACTCTTCTTGGGAGGCAACCCAAGTCTTTATTGTTGTTTTCACTGCTTTCAAATAACATGCATTGTGAGTGCAGGTTGAGAAGAGGTTGGAAGATTGTAAAGGGAAACATAGGCGATGAAAAACCCAAATGCCAATCCGTCGAAGGAATTACGTGGACTAATTCTTGTCCACCTTTTGTCTTGGACAGATGTAATGCACTTATAAGATAGGCAATGAGAACTCCAAAGGGCGATTAGCTGAAGTGAACTAAGCAGACTCCATCGGGTCCACCAAATAAGCATTCAGGTTGGTATTTGTTTAGGCATGTTCAGCGAGCTTAAGCTCTAATTGGTGATTCGATGCACACGTTCAGCGACGCTAGTCATGATCACCAAACCAGCCTGATAAAAAAGGTCAAGGATCTTTTCAAACTCAAAATTCAATACCTTTGAAATTTGAGAGATTTTTTGATTCCTTTCTCTTACATCATGCATTTTGAGTGTTTGTGAGCCTCGTGTAAGTGTCTTGAAGGTGATAGGAGTGCATTTGTTTGGAGTTCGTATCAACCCAATCACAATCCCTCAGTTTCTTTACTATTTTCATTTGTTGTTGTTTTTTAGTTTAAAAGGCATATAGGGTGTGGGCATAAGACCTTTAGCTAAGATTAAGTGCCTGATTTCGATGGGTAGCAGCATATTGTTGAAATTGAACTGCGCCCATTTGATTTTAAGTGTGAATGCCAGTAAAAATGATGAATTGTGATTGTGTTGGTTAAATTGATGAATTGAATTGCTTAATTTGTGTGGTATATGCCTAATTTGATGTGAGTGAAGTATGAGTAGCTCGGTGTTGACCTAATTGCATCATTTTTCCCAATAATACACATTGTGACTACATTCCTAAGGGCAAATCGTCAATTAGAGCAATATTGGTGATAAATGGGGGAAATCTAAGTACCTATGGGTAGAAAAGCATATATGTGGAATGTAATGTTGGTGAGAAACTTGTATTTGTTGTGTGTGTTGGTTTCTCTTCGAAAAATTGGTATCAGCCTGAAATTTCCTGTTTGGCGAGATTATCTTAGCTCACCAAGGAAGTTAGGTAAATCACCGAGTAATACCCAGCTCACCTTCTTTAGCATGTGCATGGCCATGGGTAATGTTCTGTTCGGCGGGCTTTTCTTAGTCCACCGAACCCACTTGGTGAATCACCGAGTGGGAGAGGAAATCTCCATTGATGGTTGTTACTGTAACACCCCAGATTTAGAGAAGGGGAAATTTTCTAGTTTTATTCGACTAGGCGATCCGCTGAGTCGACTAGGCGATCCGCTGAGTCGACTAGGTGATCTGCCGAGTCGACTTGGAGATCCGCCAAGTGGAGCCTCCTCACATTTTGGCTTGATCCCTTATGTCCTGCATTCTGTAACTTTTGGCGAGAGCAAAGTCGGGCTTGCCATTCCGGTCGGCGAGTCGCCGAAGTCGACTCCCCCATCGCCTAAGTCGACTTAGCCCCCAAGTCGACTCACTGTAAAATTAGGCGAGCTGAGGGCACATTTGGCGAGTCGCCAAGTACCCTTAGCGAGCCTCAGTGTGCAGCAGCTCATATTTTTAGGTTGGAGGTCTTAGGGGTCTTTTGTTATTTTCCTAATTTGATACTACGTCGTTTTACTCCACATCTAGTATAGTATATAAGCCTTCTACTCTCAAAATTCCCTAAATTAAATCATTCTCCCTAGAATCCAAAATAAAACCCCAAAGTTCATCCTCCCAAATTATTTTTCTCTCTAGAACTTAAAGAAGAAGAAGAAGAAGGAGGTTAAATCTAGGGTCCAAGAAGAAAGGCTTTTTCAAACCAAATTCCTTGGGCATTGTAGAATAAGGTATGGTAGTCCTTCATCCATGGAGTCCCTCCAAACTCAATTTCAAAACTAGTTATTTCCCTAAAAGTTAGGGTTTGACTTCAATCTCATGGGTTCCTTTCAAAAACGTTATTAATGATTGATTTATGATGGATTATGATTGAATTGATGATTTATTGCTGATTTATGATGAAATCCCCCAAGAAACCATGAAACCCCCATATTACTCAATTATGATCTTGTGATGTGGATTTGTTGATTATAGAAGAATGTTATGAGATTATGCTTGTAGTAATTGTGCTAATTGAATCATGTTATTATCCATGTCTAATGTAGTAATTCTAGATGTGTTGATTCAATGTGATCTATGGTCCTTGAAGGGCAAATTATGAGAATTAGGCATGATTATGAGATTTATGTATAGGCTTTATGAATACTTTGAGAGTAAAGTGATTATGACCATGAGGTAATTGTGGTGTTGTTGAAAGGCTATTCTCACACACTTATGAATGAAGTATGAATGAAGTTCCATGATTATGATAATGATGTTGTGTTGATTGAAAGACTATTCTCAATTATACACCTATGAATGATGATGACATGTTGTGAAAGGTTTTCCCACTATATGATGTTTCTTAGCTTGAAAGGCTATTCTCACCTATTGACTCTATGAGCTATCCTATGAATGATGTTGAATTGAGTGTTTATACATTCTTCCATAAAAAATGAACTCAAGTAATGTTAGGATAAGTACTCTGTGGGGAATAATGCTTAGCACCGAGTGGATATTGATATGAGATGGAAGACCATATGTCACACCCCAAACTATAGGAGCTGTGACTAGCACTCGACACCTTATGCAATCGAGTTAGCCAATGAAACATACCAACTAACTCAACTAAGGGCCTAGAAGGTCGGGCAACATAACATCTAAAATATTAATCCTGGACCATTATGGTCATAACCTGAATAACAACTCATATAGACAAAGGTAGACAAGCAAAAAATAATAAAGTACTAGCTAGCCGAGAAGGCTGCAAATGAAGATATACATACGTACATACATATATATACATGCCAAGCCTATGGGGTTAGAGACAAGAAGCTACAGAAAGAAAACCAGAATATTGTATCCACAATAGCCTCTATGAGTGTCATAAGGACTGGTCGAGACAAGGCCCCGACTATACCCAAACTGTACAACAAAAGTAAACATCCTATGAAAGCTCCAGGAAGAGGAGGAGCTTACCAACTCACAGTTGAACCCCGAATCCTAGTAGAGTGGTCAATTAGAATCCTACCTGGAGCTGCACGCACGAAACAAAAATGCAACATCCTCGGGCAATGGGACGTCAGTACGGATAAAAATGTACTGGTATGTAAGGCGGAAAATAGAATCATAAATAGCTGCTATAAAAAGGGTAATAAAGATACCACCTGAAACAAAAACTCTGATAGCCTCCATGGCTGACATCCTACCTTATATAAATTAAATATGCATTGTATTCTCGCATAATCGTATGTCGTGAATACATATATATAGATGCAAATGCATGTCATACCCAACCAACTGCTAGCAATGGTGGTGCCTTGCGGTAGCGAACCGGCATCGTATTTGCCAACTTGTGGCCATCTGTGTCTCATACGTATAAATATAGGCAATAGGCCCCATACCTTCCAATTATAGCTCGGAAGTAGAATGCATAGCATGTAATGTCATGGATTCGTAATGCATTTGTGTTACCTGAATCATATTGCCAATCTTGGCTCGTTGGTACTCTTGTCCTCATAATCTCATAATCACTTTCGTATCACATGTAAATATCTCGTATAACCATATGCTTGTAGATTAAACTAGAACACTTAAATCAAATTAAGAAAGGTAACTTAAACCTGAGAATGTTCATAAAGATCTTAAGGTGCTTCATCTAGTTTTTATATATGTTTCCTTAGTAATTTGTAAAAGAAAGTATTTCCAAGAAAACATGTCCTTTAGTAGTTTAAACATACGAGTTATACTTAAGAGTTTCGGAAATCGACATATTATTTTTACGTTTTTCAAAAAATAAGAAAGTAGCGAGGAGGGAGGACTGATTTCAAACTCTTAATGTTCCTCCCTAATATTTCTAAGTTACAACACCTAAAGAAGAATAATAATATATAGACACAGACCTACAGTCAAGGGAATCGACAAAATGACACATAGATGCCGAGTAACCTATATAACCGAACGAGTGGAATATCAACATAATGGAGTCACGAAAATAAGTCAGGTACAATCCCAATGCCTTTCACAGAATATCTTTCTAACAATAGAATACTAAAACAACCTTTGACGATTTAGGATTCTAAAGTTCATCCTCAAAGGAAGTAACACTTAGCATTAACATACCTCAATTCTGGGTCTTGTGGTATTAATGCGGCCTGTACCCCTTCCTTAGTGTATGTAACCTACATGAAATTATGTCACACAACAATTACAGATAGAATATTAACACGCCAGGGTCAAAGTAGCAATTTCGAGATTAGTAGCAGAGTGATAAGCTCGTCGGACCCTTTTTAAATGTATGCTTCATTACATTTTCTTCTCCAAATTACAACCCCAAATTAATGACATAACATATATTTTTGGAGCAGCTACTAATAAGTGGAGGCCTACGCAATAGTCAAGAACAACTAAATAGAGTATGCCTGCACAACAATAAAAACGCAGAGTATCGCCACACCCCTCTTTTCCAACCCCAAAATAACCTCCTTCAAATCCCAACCACGAGTCTTCAAACCATTAAAGCCAGAAAAAATATATGCAATACAGTCCTATAATTAATCAATATAACCATAATAACTCGAACTTGCGGCCTCCAATCACCATTTTGCGAGTTCGTCCAATAATTACGTCTGGAATCATGTCGTTCTCTTCATAAGGAATAAGCGAATAAAAGGCAGAACCTTAAATTAAAAATGATGTATCTTATAGTATTTTTAGCATGTATCCTCAATAACAAACAGTCTCCTCAAACATAAGACGTTGAACCAAGAAGAAAGCATTTGAAAATTTCAATGAAATAATAGAACCAATGTTACACTTATTTATCTTACAATTAATTACCTATCTATACTTCTTCTTCTCTTCATGAATCATATCAACAACAACCACACACAAACAAAGCATTTCCCAAAATTCCAGCAACAAAAACATCAGAAAATACTTCAAAACAGCCCAACATCACGTAACTATCCAAATATGATTTTTCCGGACGTCTATTCGTGTTCTTGCTTATATAGCATAGCTATAACTTTGACTCACACAATAAAATGAAGGGAGAGAATTATTACCTCCGAACAACAGCAATACCACCTAAAAAACGAGACTCCTTCACCATGAAGAATCCTTCAAATCACAACCAACGAGGAGGAAAGAAGTAACACAATCTCTATGAACGTTTCGAGGGTGAAACCATGTTGAAATCTTGTAGATCTTTGCTTGGATGATAGGGTAACCTTTAGAGAGGATTTAGGACAGTTTTATTCTTATTTTGGTTTAAGAAGATGAGATAGAACGAAGGACAAATTAGATCTTATAAAGCTAAACCGACATAGGAGCTAGGGGCCCACCTTCACGTGCCTTCTTGTGCAGTCTCACTAAAATCTGAATATCTCTCAATTCTGAAGTCGTATGGACAAATGGTTTAGTGCGTTGGAAAGTAGACTCGTAGACCTTCGATTTAGTGTATTGGGGTTCTTCTAAAGCTATATATATTGGGGAAAAGGCTCTTAGACATTTAACCTAAATTTAAAAGAATTTATCAAAGAAACTTACTCTAACTTTTGCCATTAAAATAATTTATCAAAGAAACTTACTCTAACTTTTGCCGACTTTTTATTTCCCAACTTGCTTGACTTCAAAACTTAACTTACGATCATTGGGCTACTATATCACCTTATAAAATCTCCTTCTTATCATATAAGACTATCTTTGTCTTACCCTAAAGGTACTGGTTAACTTAAACCTTCCGAACGGGCGAGGTGTTAGGAGAGACATTATTTAACTCGAACTTGTTTAAGGACATCCTTGAGCCATAACGTTAGTCTAATTCTTTCATTTTTACCACCCCTATGCAAACTTATTCTTCTAACATGATACACCAAGTCATATAAACCTCATACACTCATGCAATGATACACATATTATGCGAAAGAACCACGGGGTCTCACATTCTCCCCTCCTTAAGAACATTTGTTTGCTAATGGATTCGAACAATCTCTTGGTTGTATTTTTTGCTGCTACTGCGCTATTTTGAAGGCTATATTTTTTATTTCCGCAAATCATAAATCTAGTTTGGAAAATCTAATTACAATGCATCGTATATCTAGCTCGTGACAAGCCATATAAACTACATTTTTGAGGTATTTAAAATCCAATTAAGTTTGTGTACAGGAATAATTGTCAATTATTGAAACGTAACTCAGCTTAAGTCGTTAATAGTTGGGGGTACTTCTTCCTTATATCCTCCTCGGCTTCTCAAGTTATTTCCTCAACGTTGTTATTCCACCACAACACTTTCATAGAAACCACTTCTTCAGTCTAAATCTTTCTTACCTGCCATTACAACATAGCCACTAACACCTCAGCATACAACAAGTCCTTAGAGACACGAATATACTCAACAGGCATAATCCATGAGGCACTTCCAATGCACTTCTACAACATAGATACATAGAACACTAGATGGACCTCTTTCAATTCTGAAGGCATATCAAGCTCGTACACCACCCTGCCAATCCTTCAAATAATCTTATATGGCCTTACATACCTTGGACTCGACTTAACTAGACTTCCCGTTCTTGACGAATCATATCATACCCTTCTTAGGCAATACTTTCTAGAAAACACAATATTTTACATCAAACTCTAAGTCTCGCACTCAAGCCTGGGAACTGAAAACTAACAGTCTTCTCTCGGTAGTTGACATTGGCATAACAAGGCTTCCACAAATCCATGCCCATATCAATAACAAAGTCAAGCATCTCTAGCTCTATCACGTCTACAAATTTCTGATGACCAACAATCTCTACTGTAAAAGCCTCGATAAATTCTCTTTAGCATAAAAGAAACACAAAGCACGATTTAGATTTCATGAGTACTTATAACTCATCTCTATAGCACGATCTATAAATTGAAAGAAATGTAACCAATCCTAAATGACTTATAACCTCTTGATTATAAGTGTGGTGCACAACACACCCATAAACAAGAATCTACCAGATACGGCTTGTGGACTCCCTGGAACATGACTTGCTCTGATACAAATTTTGTCACGCCCCAAACTAGAGGAGACGTGACTGGCACTCGACACCTTTTGCATTCGAGTTAGCCACTGAAACATACAAACTGACTCAACTAAGGGCCTAGAAGGTCGGACAGCATAACATATAATATATTAATCCTGGACCATTAGGGTCATAACCTGAATAACAACTCATATAGACAAAGGTAGACAAGCCAAAAATAACGAAGTACTAGCTAGCCGACAAGGCTGCAAATGAAGATATACATACGTACGTACATATATATACATGCCAAGCCTATGGGGCTGGAGACTAGAAGCTCTAGAAAGAAAACCAGAATACTGTGTCCACAATAGCCTCTACGAGTGTCATAAGCACTGGTCGAGGCAAGGCCCCGACTATACCCAAACTGTAGAACAAAAGTAAACAACCTATGAAAGCTCCAGGAAAAAGTGGAGCTTACCAACTCACAGTTGAACCCCGAATCCTAGTGGAGGAGTCAATTAGAATCCCTACCTGGACCTGCACGCACGAAACAAAAATGCAGCGTCCCTGGACAATGGGACGTCAGTACGGATAAAAATGTACTGGTATGTAAGGCGGAAAATAGAATCATAAATAGCTGCTATAAAAACGGTAATAAAGATACCACCTGGAACAGAAACTCTGATAGCCTCCATGGCTGACATCCTACCTTATATAAATTAAATATGCATGTTATGCTCGCATAATCATATGTCGTGAATACATATATATAGAAGTAAATGCATATCATATCCAAACAACTACTAGCAATGGTTGTGCCTTCCGTAGCGAACCGGCATCATATTCGCCATCTTGTGGCCATCTGTATCTCATACGTATAAATATAGGCAATAGGCCCCATACCTTCCAATTATAGCTCGGAAGTAGAATGCATAGCATGTAATGTCATGGATTCGTAATGCATTTGTGTTACCTGAATCATGTTGACAATCTTGGCTCGTTGGTACTCTTGTCCTCATAATCTCGTAATCACTTTCGTATCACATGTAAATATCTCGTATAACCATATGCTTGTAGATTAAACTAGAACACTTAAATCAAATTAAGAAAAGCAACTTGAACCTGAGAATGTTCATAAAGATCTTAAGGTGCTTCACCTTGTTTTTATATATGTTTCCTTAGTAATTTGTAAAAGAAAGTATTTCCAAAAACACATGTCCTTTAGTAGTTTAAACATATGAGTTACATTTAAGAGTTTCGGAAATCGACATATCATTTTTAAGTTTTTCAAAAAAAGAAAGAAAGAAAGTAGCGAGGAAGGAGGACTGATTTCAAACTCTTAAAGTTCCTCCCTAATATTTCTAAGGTACAACACCTAAAGAAGAATAATAATATATATTCACGGACCTACAGTCAAGGGAATCGACACAATGACACATAGACGCCGAGTAACCTATATAACCGAACGAGTGGAATATCAACATAATGGAGTCATGAAAATACGTCAGCTGCAATCCTAATGCCTTTCACAGAAGGACTTTCTAACAATAGAATAGTAAAACAACCTTTGACGATTTAGGATTCTAAAATTCATGCTCAAAGGAAGTAACGCTTAGCCTTAACATACCTCAATTCTGGGTCTTGTGGTATTAATGCGTACTGTACCCCTTCCTTAGTATATGTAACCTACATGAAATCATGTCACACAACAATTACAGATAGAATATTAACACATCAGGGTCAAAGTAGCAATTTAGAGATTAGTAGTAGAGTGATAAGCTCGTCGGACCCTTTTTAAATGTATGCTTTATTACATTTTCTTCTCCAAATTACAACCCTAAATTAATGACATAACATACATTTTTACAGAAGCTACTAAAAAGTGGAGGCCTACGCAGTAGTCAACAACAACCAAATACAGTATGCCTGCACAATAATAAAAACTCGGAGTATCGCCACACCCCTCTTTTTCAAACCAAAAATAACCTCAACCAAATCCCAACCACGAGTCTTCAAACCATTAAAGCCAAAAAAAATATATGTAATACAGTCTTATAATTATTCAATATAACAATAATAACTCGAACTTACGGCTTCCAATCACCATCTGGTGAGTTCGTCCAATAATTACATTTGGAATCATGTCTTCTCTTCATAAGCAATAAGAGAATAAAAGGCAGAACCTTAACTTAAAAATGATGGATCTTATAGTATTTTTAGCATGTATCCTCAATAAAAAATAGTCTCCTCAAACACAAGACGTTGAACCTAGAAGAAACCATTTGAAAATTTCAATGCAATTATAGAACCAATGTTACACTTATTATCTTACAATTAATTACCTATCTATACTTCTTCTTCTCTTCCAGACTCATATAAACAACAACCACACACAAACAAAGCATTTCAAAAAATTCCAGCAACAACATCAGAAAATACTTCAAAACAGCCCAACATCACGTAACTATCCAGATACGATTTTTCCAGACGTGTATTTGTATTCTTGCTTATATAGCGTAGCTAGAACTTTGACTCACACAATAAAATGAAGGGTGAGATTTATTACCTCCAAACAACAGCAATACCACCTAAAAAACGATACTCCTTCACCATGAAGAATTCTTCGAATCACAACCAACGAGGAGGAAAGAAGTAACACAATCTCTATGAACGTTCTGAGGGTGAAACCACGTTGAAATCTTGTAGATCTTTGCTTGGATGATAGGGTACCCTTAAAGAGGATTTAGGACAGTTTTATTCTTATTTTGGTTGAAAAAGATGAGATAGAACGAAGCAGAAATCAGATCTTATAAAGCTAAACTGACGTAGGAGCTAGGGGCCCACCTTCACGTGTTAGCTTGTGCAGTCTCACTAAAATCTGAATATCTCTCAATTCTAAAGTCGTATGGACAAATGGTTCAGTGCCTTGAAAATTATACTCGTAGACCTTCGATTTAGTATATTGGGGTTCTTCTAAAGCTTTATATTGGGAAAAAAGCTCTGAGACATTTAACCCAAATTTCAGAAAATTTATCAAAGAAACTTACTCTAACTTTTGCCGACTTTTTATTTCCCAACTTGCTTGACTTCAAAACTTACCTTACAATCATTGGGCTACTATATCACCTTATAAAATCTCCTTCTTATCATATAAGACTCTCTTTGTCTTACCCTAAAGGTATTGGTTAACTTAAACCTTCCGAACGGGAGGGGTGTTAAGAGAGACATTCTTTAACTCGAACTTGTTTAAGGACATCCTTGACCCATAACGTTAGTCTAATTCTTTCATTTTTACCACCCCTATGCAAACTTATTCTTCTAACATGATACACCAAGTCATATAAACCTCATACACTCATGCAATGATACACATATTATGCGAAAAAACCACGGGGTCTCACACCATACATGAGTTGAGGCTGGGTTTCTAGAAACAATATCTTGAGATGGATGCCCATACGTGAGTTGAGGCGGGGTATCTAGTAGCAATCTCCTTGTCCTTTAACTATGTGCCTGGATAGGTCTTTATCTAGTGGATCCACCTAAGCTAAGTTAATGGTTCTACCTTAGGCAAGTAGGACAACCCTTATCTGTGTGGCTAACACCGGATTCCATGTTTAGCTCACATGGTCTATTTTGGTTAAGGCTTATCCCCACTATGAATGATTATGAACTATGGCTCCTCAAGAAGCACTACTTAGTGTGGGTGGGAGTATGGGATCTCATTCATGCATTGCACAAGTAGGCTTCAAGAGTAGTTGTTGTGTGTTCCTCTTATGTTATGAAGGTCTATGAAATGATGTACGCTTAATATGGATTGTTGCTATGAGTTGCTTTCCTTGATATGACTTACTAAAGATGAATGTTTCCTTGTATATGAGTATTAATAAAGGATTAGATCAAAGAATGGTAAGTATGATTATGGTGGCGTAAAAGTGGTACTTAGCATGGATGGGATTATGGGATCTTATTTATGCATTGCAAAAGTATAACTTAGGGTTACTTATGAGATGGTTCTATTATGATATGATAATCTAAGTATTGACTATGTATATGAACTATGCCTAATGATGATTAATGTTTACATATATCTATTATGGAGGTTGTGCTTATGATTATGTTGTTATCCTTTATGCTATGATTGTCTATATATGAGTTATGTTTATGAGTTACAATTTCCGACTATTTCTAAGATGATGTTCAAAATTGGCATATAGCATGGTTTCAACTAAAATGTCCCTTTTAGCATGATTTCAAGATTTTTATGCAAGGCTATAATACTTAGTGTATTTTTGTACTAATCCATATTTCCTACATTTTTCCCAAGTGTAGGGTCCGGTTCTTAAGGCGATCTCCTTTTGGTTCAAGCTTGGAACGACTATTCTCCTAGCTTGTGGTGAGTCCTCCAGATTCGAGGACGGATAAGTCAATTGTAGTTCATTTCTAGTTATTTCATTTTTTGACTATGTAGTAAGGGTTGTGTCCCTATTTTGATTCAAGGATTGCAATAGATGGCTAATTGAGACAAGTCTAGACTTCCGCTTACTTTTATAAAAGACTTCGATTGTATGGATAAAGTTTTAAATTCCGCATCATTTCTATTGTTTTATTTTATGATATGCTAAGGGGCTTGTATGAACCCTTTCGGGGTTGAATACGCCTTGTTACATCTAGGGGGTACCCCTGGGTCGTGACAGTTACATTCTCTTTTGCACTGTTAGTTTCGGTGGACTTGTCTTAGTACGCCAAAACCAACTCAACGAATCACCGAGTTGGCATTGACTTCGCCTTATAAGCCTGAGCCTAGAGAAATTTGACACTGTCCAATTCGGCGAGCTCACTAGATCTCACCGAGCCGCTTTCCTCTTAGGCCAGCCTCAAGAGTGATTTTGAAATATGTGTCAATTCACATTCGAATTTAACTAACCTTCACAAATCCCTTGTTTGAATGTGTGCTTTGTATGTAAATGTCAAGAACGAAAGGTAAACATGTGGTTTTCTCTGACATGGAGTTGGGTAGAGAGCTCTCTCCTCCACTTGAAAGTCATCATGACATAATCATGAATTAGCCTTCGGAGGTTCCCTAACGTCATCAAACTACTTCTCCACAATCATAAACCTAATAGAGGGTACAACACCGATAGGGAGTAGTTAGAAAGAGGACGGAGATCCGATCCAAGTTGGCGCAACATTCATCAACACAAGCACCAGCTTCAAGTCGGTTATAGCTCCAAGAGCCCTGAATAGGCTCAAAGTTGTCGATTAATGAACAATACTTTAGGAGAGATGACTCTTTATAGATGGAGTTATGGATGACTACCCAACTATTTGGGATACGATACAGTTCAACAAGTTCGAGGGATTCACCAAACCCATGAATCCTTACATATATCCCTAGGTGAGGGAGTTTTATACAACTTTTGCTGAAGCCCTTCCCAAGAAGTGAAATAGCACAGTTTGAATATCACTTAAAGAAGTGGAAGTAAGAGAAAAGAAGGTTAAGTGCGATGCAGGAGCCATTAATACCACACTAACGATGCCAGCATTCGAATCCAACTTTAATTCACTCTGGATGCGCTATGATTTGGATTATCTGAGGGGTTAGCTAGCACCCCTGATCTCTGACTCTTCCCCCTCCTGGATGGCTGATGGTGCCAAGATAGAGAAGAAATATTTGAATGTCGTAGCTCGATATTGGTTTGGATTCATCAGCAACAACCTTATACCTTCCCATATCAAGTACATCATTCGCCATGACAAGGTGTTTTTGGTCGACACCATCATCGATCGAGAGAACATACATGTTGGTGACATTATTGATGATGAGATACAGAGTAGGGCGAGACAAGATAAAACATTGCTCTTATTTCCAGTTCTGATCACGCTATTATATAATAGGACATGAGTCCCTTTTTCGGGATACTACAGATGTGAGAGTCACACCAGCCTTATCCCGTGACATCTGGAGGATCGAGGAAGAGTGCTTGCGAGATGATGTGGCTCGGATGATGCCTCCACCACCAGAATCCATGGAAATGGTCAACCCTGCTACTTTTCCATATGAGACCAGCACACCTACTCCTTCTGTAGAGCAGCCATGTATTTCCACACCTTCCTCTATAACTGGCCCTTCTATTTCTACAGTTGTATAGCCTGATGATACTTCCACTATTGTTGTGAGGCCTCCCCTTTCTCCTATTTCTCGTCCCCGCCCCCCTTAACCTAGGCATTAATATATATAAGATGGGAAGCATTTCCCGGTCAGAAAATATGAGAGTTGCCCGGTTTGAGAAGGACTTTCCCAAGCTCATTGACCAGGTCATTCAAAAGGCCTTGGATCATTTGACTGAGCGGGTGGTCAAGTATGAGGGGATGATACAGAGCCACACTTTGAGGCTGGATGATCTGACATCGAGGATTCAGGCTCAGAAAAAGGCAAGGGGTAGTTCTAGTGCTGCAGATAGCTTGAGGGATAAGGTTGCCACTTTGAGGGCTGAAGTGGTAAAGCTACAGTCAGCGGACATCTCCATGCTTTTGGGTGAGGTTCTCCTTCCAAATTCACCCGAGATGCCTAGTGATGTGCCTTCTTCTACTGTGCCTGAGGTTGTTGTGGATATTGAGACTTTTGCTAAAGATAAAATTAAGATGGCCGAGGAGACTGATACGGAAGAGCTGAGAGTTGAAAGGCATAAGATTGCTGGACACTGACTGAGCAACATGAGAACGAGGAGGTGATTCTCCACGCTACACTGGAGAGATCTCATCGAGAGACTTAAGAGGTTGGGTCTAGTGGAGTCAATCAAGACTCTACCTTACCTCATATTGTTGAGATGGGTACTGATACCCCTGTTGAGCCTCACATTCCTCTTCCAGTGATCCTATTGTCGGGCATCGATGCCCCTCTTGAAACTTCACCTCCCAAGACTCCGGATGAGAGTGCACCACAGGCGTAGCCTGTCAAGGGGACCCTTTCTCTCAGCCTCTTAGTATTTTTACGTATTTTTCATTGAGGACACTGCATTCTATTTTTGGTAGGGTGAGGGCCTTCGTGCCAATATTCCTCTTTTGCTTGTATTTTGTTATTTCATATTTTGAACAATTGTAGTTTGATGTTTGTTCATATTAGAGTGCTCTTTAAGGTAACTGTGTGTCTCTTTATTTATATCTTGTTCTCCCTTGATGTTGCAACCCCCCATGAGTTTAAATCGGGAAATACTTGAAGTTTTCATTGAAAATAATTTGAGGATCGATTTTGTTCAATATCGATGTCTTGAATAATACTCATGATGAGCATGATGCATAGAGTTGGTGTTGCAAGAACGAAATCGATGTGGTTATACCTTTAAGCAATCTCTTAGAATCTTCCGTTGACTAGCTTTATTTTGATGTGAGTCTTGCAATGAACATCGCACGTACACTTTTGATCTTTTTGGGATGTGCTAAATGAGTGTAGTTCGTAATGTCATGTGTGGTGAGATTTTACTTGAAATCATGCATGTGGAGTCCTAGAATTTTCCTTGTTAGTCCAATTGTTTGAATCTTGGTGAATGTGAGACATGATCCTGGGCAAAAATTCAATGAGGAAACCAAATTGTCCATAAAGCCTTTTTTGACTATCTTGTGAGGGTGTGAATCCATGTTGGCACCAATTGAGCTTTACTTATTTGTTGACAACCAGAAGAAGTTTCTTAAGCCAAATTATCCCTACCTTCTCACCAAAAATCCTTTTGATGCATTGGATGTTTGAATAGCCAACTTATGCCAATAACCTAAGTTGGGGTGTGGAAAGGAAGGATGAATAAAGCCAAGTGAATGGTAAAAGGAAGAAGAAATAAGACACAAATCTGAAAGTTTTGCAAAAACAAGGAACCCCTCCTTATAAAAAATGCGTATATCATCATTGTGATGGAAATAGCTTGGAAAATGAAATGAAAAAAATGGAGTGAACGAAATAAAAGGAGGACCTCAAATAAATTGACTGGAAAGTCAAGATTTGAGTTCTCAAATGAAAAAGAAGAAAAATGAATTGAGAAGAAGTGATGATGATTGAAACAATGCTTTGAAAAGGTATAAGTCATCAATCTAAATTGACCAAACCTTAACCCTCAGCCCCATTACAAGCCTAAATGACCCTTGATATCTTGCATTAACTAGGTTGTGTGATGATTGGAAAATATGGGCAACCCTATGGGACAAAGCTTGCATGTGTTTCTCTTTTGAGAGAAAAGAGAGTTGCATTGATTCCTATTACCTTTGTTGATTTGCTTTGTGAGAGCATGGAATCATTCTTGATGTGAGGCCACTTGAATGCATTTTTTGAAACATGTTCTTGCATTAGACAAGAAGCTAATGTGAGCTTGAGAAAGTGTTGAAACTAGCTAGTCATCACTTGAAGCTTTTGATAAAGATTTATGGTAACATGCTATTGAGAGGTTGCATGCTAGCTCTCGTTGATTAGTGTTGTAGACACCCTTATTGAGCTTATTGTGTTATTGATTTACTTGAGAACAAGCAAAAACTTAAGTTAGGGATGTTGATGAGTGGAAGATTTGCACTCATTTAACATCCATTTAGCTCAATAATTAGTGTCCTCAATGCCTAACTTTATCCTTTTCTAATCAAATATTGATGATTTACAACTATGAAGAAAATTGGACAACGCAAGGACTGATGTTTGAAAGAATGGCCAAAAATATAAAAAGTAGTGCAAAGTGAACAATGTTGATCTCCTAACATGAAGGGTGGATCACCAACTAAGCAAGATCTCACCCAAATTCACAATGCACAACACTTGTGTCTACCAAAGAAGGTCGGCGAACTCCAGTAGAAAAGGTGATTCACCGAGATAGAACGGCGGTCCTGATAAACATCGCCCAAAGTGATAGTGTGCAAGGCAAAGATTTAATGTTGGAATGGGGAAATAATGTGGTATTCGGTTATTCGTCAAACGTGAAAGGCTGACTCAATCGAGTTCGCCAACTGAGGTTCAAACACATGAAGCCTATAGCATCACAAGGCGAGGTGAGGAGTAAAGGGTGAGTCACCGATCAGGCTAATTGAACCAAACTAACATCGCCGAGTCGGTTACAAAGTGTATTTTGGGCAAAATTTTGGGAAAGTATAAATAGTCCAAATGATATAATTTTTTTTAAAAGTAGAACGGTAGAGAGTTTTTAATTTTAGTTTTGAGATGAGAGTTTTGTGAAGTGAGAATATTTTACCTTTGAAAGAACATTTTCTCTAGTTTTCTTGTGGTTTTACAATTTGAAGCTTGAATTTGACAAATGAAAGTTAAATCCAAAGTGGGTTTACTCTTAATTGTTTGATTTCAAGTTATCCATGGTTTCTTTCATGGAAGGTATACTTTCTTTACTTTTTGTGATGGGTGGCTAAAACCCTAAGATCTAGGCGTGCTCAAATGTGGTTGGGTGTTGAGTTAATGTAGTGGTATTGTGTTATGCTCTGTTTTGTTGCTTTTCATGCATGAATTTGGTGTAATTACCATGGGGTTAAGTTATGGTTTATGGTTGAAAATTTAATTTCTACTTGTGATCTCTGGTTGATGCTCGAAAAAGATTAATTGGAGTGGTTAATTAGTTCAATATTAGCAATTTAGGTTTGATGCCTATGGCTTGCTTAAAATAGAGGTTATGGGTGAGATCTATTTGTCATATTCTTGAAAGAGAGAATATAGTAAGGTATTGGGTTGTTTAAAAATTGCATATAAATGAGATCGAAAGGAGATTCTATGCATATATGCTTTGAGATCGAAAGATGATTAGCGTCAATGAATATGACTTAGCCTATTCATTAATGTTCATCATTATAGATAAGCACAATCACCCCTATGTGATATTGATTTCCAATCCCCGCACCCCTTGATTGCTTATTAACTCTTGATTTCGTTTCACTTTTAGTTAAATTTCGATAATTGATAACAAAAGCTTTATAATAAGTTTGTGGTACCATCCATCAAATTATCTTTCTATTACAAATGAGCTAATTTAAAGTTCAAATTTCTCAATACAGAATTCTCCACGATATCCCATTCCCTGTGGGATTCGACCTCGACTCTGTGTTTTGGTTTTTTTTGTACTATGATCGCTCACCCTCATAATTAATTTTGGAAGGTGATTTGAGCGTTATGAGAAAGAAATATTTTGATTCTTTTTCTAAGTTTAGAGAGTTTAAGGAAACAGTTAAGGGAGAAGTAGGCAAGAAAATCCATTGTTGAAGAACAGATAACAGAGGGGAATAGAACTCAGATGCGTTCTGTCAATACCTAAGGGAATGCAGAATTCCCCATCAATATACTTGTGCCTACACGCTGCAGCAAAATGCCATTGCAGAGAGAAAGCATATGCATTTAGTAGAAATATGTCGCACTGTGTTACATGCCAAGAATGTCCCAGGAAGATTTTAGGCAGAAGCAATGATAGCTGCATCATATGTCATCAATAGACTTCCTCAACAAAGGTTAGATTTTCTTTCACCTTTTTAAAATTCGTGGAATATGAAATATAATGTCAGTTATTTACCAGTATTTTGATATGTATGCTATGTTTTTATACCTGATCAGTTACATAGAAAATTGGACAAGAAAGTTGTTAACTGTATTTTATAGGCTATGATAATTAAAAAATGGTAGAAATGTAGTGACCCTACAACTGAAAGGTGTTATACATCACGATATGTTGTATTTGATGAAACCTCTTCATGGTGGTCTGCGAAAAAGAAGATAGTACCAGACCAAACTGATCTGAAAAATAAGTTGCATATTACATATTTTCAATCAAGTGAAGACGTTAATATTGAACTAGGCGCAACTCATAATTTTGGGCAATGAATTGTTCACAAGCCAACATGTGAAGGCAGTGAATTAAATGAAGGAGAAGTACCAGTTGTTCCAAAATCCTAGACCAGAAGGTCAAAATAAATTCATAGGCAAAACCCTAAATATGCAAATGGAGCAATAATAGAAGATCAATCTGGAAAACAATCTGAAAGCTTTGAAGAAGAAGCTCAAAACCTAGCATGGACTAGAGAAATGGAGGAAGAGATGGTCGCATTAGAACAAAATCAAACATGTGAACTTTTGTCGAAGCCAAAAGATGTGCAACCTATATCATTCAGATGAGTTTATAAAATAAAAACACCGCACAGATTGGTTGATCAAGAGGCATAAAGCTCATTTGGTATCTCGGGGATTTACTCAAGAATATGGTTTGGATTATGATGAAACTTTTCAGTCTAGTGGCAAATATTAGAACTGTAGGAGTCTTACTTGCACTTGCTGCTAGCAAAGATTGGAATTTGTGGCAGATGGATGTTAAATATGATTTTTTATGGGGAGCTGGATCAGGAGATTTACATGGATCAACCAATGGGTTTCAAGAATCAAAAGCACCTTGGGTATGTTTGTAAGCTACGGAAGGCGCTCTGTGGATTGAAGAAATTGGCAAGGGCCTACTACGGTAAAATTGGTGATTTTTTAACTCAAAGTGGATACTTTATTAAATCTGCAGATTCAAGCTTGTTTTTCAAGTTCGATTGAGGAAAACTATCCATAGTACTTGGATATGTCGACGATTTGATTGTAACTTGTGATAATATATGAAAAATAAATTGTTCAAATGAAGGAAAATTTGTCTGTCCGATTGCATATGAAAGAACTTGGAAAACTTAATCATTTTCTTGGTATGGAGGTTGATCATACTAAAGAGGGAATTTTTCTTCATCAGCAAAAGTATTCCAGAGATTTTTTGAAGAAATTTGGAATGCTAGAGTGAAAGCTAGTTGCAACTCCAATTGAACCAAATTCCAATATGTGTGTACATGAAGGAAAATATTTAGAGGATGTGACGATGTATTGGCAATTGGTAGGTAGTTCGATTTATCTAACTTAAACTTGGCTTGATATTTCTTTTGCACTTGATGTGATGAGTCGCTACATGCACAAGCCAAAGAATCACCATATGGAGGTTGTTCAGACAATTCTAAGATATGTGAAAAATATAATTGGTGATGGCCTCTTGTATAAGAAAGGTGAAGAATGCAAGTTGGTTGGTTACGGTGACTCGGCCTATGCAAGAGACGAAGAATACTTGTCGTTCAACTACCAACTTTGTGTTTAAGTTTGGAGCTGGAGAAATTTCTTTGTGCAGCAAAAGGCAGCCAACAGTGTCGTTGTCAACAACAGAAGCAGAGTATCGGGCTACAGCAGTCGGAGCTCAAGAAAGTATATGGCTTATATGGTTGATGAAGGATTTACAACACCTAGTTGGCTATTCAGTTCCTTTGTACTATGACAATTAGTCAGTGGTTAGTTTTGCTGAAAATCCTATTTTTCATGCAAGGATGAAGCATGTCGAAATACATTACCATTTCATCAGGGAAAACGTGTTACAGGGAAAGATTGACCTGGAGCATATTAACACATAGAAACAAATTCCAGAATTGTTCACAAAAGGCTTAAGTGTCAATAAGTTTGAAAGTTTCTGTCCATAACTAGGAATGGCTAAGACGATAGCTCATGTTGAGAGGAGGTGTTAAAGTCGTGCAACATCAGACTATTTTTCTAGTTTTACTAAGTCTTGGCAGTAGCTATTTTCTAGTTAGTTGTTATGCTTTTTCTAGTTTATAGTATTGTAGATTTCTTTTCCTAGAGTTTAGGGAAATTGGTTTACTGAAACTAAGTAGTGGTTTAGTGGGGTTAGGATTCCACATATTATGTAAGACTATATTAGGCTACTTAACATATTGAATAAACTAACCCAGCAAGTTCTCTGCATGCTATTTTTCAGTTTCTCTCCTCTTCATTTCTTTCCCTGTTATTTGTCTCGTGATTTCTGAGCTTTTCGTTGTGTTAACTTCAACACGTCCTGATGTAGACATTGGTATTCTATTAGTAGAGGTTTAGTAGACCGATGGTAAGTTGGATTTAATTTTCTAACTAAGAGTCAAATTGGGTTTCCTCTTTTAAATTTTCTTGAAGGTTGATTAGAATGGGCCTTACTTTCTACGTGGTATTTAAAATTGGTATTTGTATTATATTATCTGGATTAAGCAGGTTAGTTGGTACTATCATGTCTATGGGGGTTCTGAGTGCCATATTGCATCTAGGGTGGGGTCTCGGGGCATGACAAACTGGACATCAGGTTCAAGTGTCCTAAGATGTCTACCAAACCATGTCTAGTAGAGTCCTTTTTATGAGTTGTAACACGCCACACTTATAATGAGGTGGCTATGAAACATTTTGTATGTATCTCATTCTTTCATACTCTAGATCGTGCAATCAAGTCATTCGTAATAGACATATTCAGACTTCCTTATTTACTCTAATTTCGTTGGCTATGCCTTAATTTTTGAGGTGATGGGTGTTTTTAAAGCTTATTTTTCTAACGGTGCGATTCATCCAGATTTAGTCATCAAAAAAGGGTACAAAATTTTCACTATGGCTTAAGAGGAGTCCATTAGTGCATCAAAGTTTATTGGTTCAAGTGTATACCCTTATTTTCATGAATCGTGCGTTTGAAAAAAGGTAGGACGGATTTCCAGGTGCTCTCTTGATTTTGTGTAGATGCCAACTTAAGAGAATATATGTATATATGTATCTGAATATGTAGGTATTATTTTCACCCGGTATAAAGTATAAATTAGGGTGTTGTGACCCATGAGCAGTAAGATGACCCAGAGCTTGAGGTGTGGATTCATACGTTAGAAATCTAAGAATGGGAGTACGAATTGATCGAAGAAAATAACAAGAGTATTGTACCTATTAATTGAGTGATGAAGGTGGTACATCCTTATTGTGTTGGTTATGTCTAGAACGATTAGAAAATTTTAGGGTACTTCATACAAAAAATGTAGTTAGTTGAGATGTGTATTTAGTTTATTTAAAATAAGGAATAAGATCTTTAAGAACAAGTGTAGGTGGTGAATATTGAAAAGATAGGGTGGCTAAGAATTTACAAGTGTAAATCTCAATTGGTGGATTTGGGTAGGAACTCCTTGTTGCTTAGAACTATAAGTGGGCTTTAAATGTAATAATGGGTAGATAGATGTGATGTGAAAAATAAGTATGTGCTAAAAGATTATATTTAGATAAAGTGTAAGATCAGTTTTACTATTTTATCATGGGGATTGGTGGACTGATGATCCTCAATTTGTTTTTTAGTTGTTGCAAGCCGAGTTAATAAGTGAGGAGGTGTGTAGTAAATTTTAAGGTGTAGTAGTAATTTTTCAAAGAAGATGTGTGTGTAGGCCATAATTACGTGAAATTAGAAATTTAGGTTGATTTCCTTATCAATATTTTGATGGACTAGTATAGTATGTGGAGGTTCCAGCAGTAGTGCATGATTTGTACTAGACAATAAGTTTGAACTCTAGATGTTAATTGCGGGGAGAAAAAGAAATGATGATATCTTGAAGATAGTGGAACAATCTTTTTGGAAATGGATGTATTAGGCTAGATGTGGTATGAGGAATAGTTTTAGTTGGTATCTCTTGAGAATCTTTAATATTTACACATGATTTATGAGAGGTCTAGTGTTAAATAAGTGAAATGTGGCTAAGTCTGTACATGAATAAGAGCCTTCAGTTTGTAAAAATATATGGTACCCAAGGTATAATATTGTTAGCTAAGATTATAAGTGTATAAATGTTATGTGTACCTGGTAGTATTCTGGATTTTCTTCGTATGGAGGACATTAAGTGGTTAATATATAGTACTCATTAGAGTTGATTTGAGGGAATTATAGTTTGATGATGTGAGCCCTTTGGATAGTACTAAATCAATTTAATTGGATGGTTTTGAGACTAGAAGTTTAATGCTAGTAGTAAGGAGTGGGAAATAAATTGTTAACTGTTAAATAATAGGAAATGTTTATCCCCATGAGAGTTAATTTTTAGGATGATGACTAACTTTCTATAGGCAAGGATAGTGTCTTTGAAAGGAATGAACTAGAAAGAAGTTGGTACCTTCCAAATATGTATTCATGTGTATAGAATTCCCCGTCACATCAAGTATTGTGCTTATAGATTTGTTGATACAATAGGTCTACAAACCTCCTAGGATGGTGACATTGGAGCTAAAAGGAGATGATAAGTATTGCACCATGGCAGGCTTTGAGTTTCCTAGTGAGGTCTATGATGAGTCCCATAAGGATCTCATCTTATTCTAATGTATCCCTCGTACTTCTATTTAAGTAAACACTCTACCTATGTTTTATTCAAGCCTTCCATTTTCTATTTTGATTTGTAGAAAACTCGTGTGCTTGGGAGTGGGGTGTGTATCATCTTACGAGAATAGAGGATGGTGTGGATCGATCTGCCACAGATTGAGGCATATCTTTTGGAGATGGTCACGTCAGCGGCGGCAAGTGGATCATTCATGCGCAGACTTAACTGAAAAAGATTCTTGCCATGATTATGTATAAGCTCCAGATTCAATGTGCACACTTATGTTCATGTCTGACCCGTTGAATGAAAGCAATAATGATTCTCAATTGATACAAGTTCCCTTCTTGAATTTTAGATATTCAAGTATTATAATGTGATACTTATGATCCTTAAGGTTGTGGCTTATGTTATGCCCAACTCTAAACAACCTTACTCTATAGAAGGTTACCAATTTGTATCAGGTTATGCCTAAGCTCAAGATGGAATGTGGGTAATGTCTTACACACTAATTCCATGTTTATTTCGAAGCCTCAAACACTTCATGCAAATTCTAACCATGTTTCGCTCCTTGAAATAGGAGAAAAATGACTCATATGGTAACTCTAATTTCACCCTAATGTTCGATGAATCCCAAAACTTTGTGGTACCCTACTCATGAGCTATGAACTTATTTTTCCCAATATACTCGTTTCCTGAGAACTTGTGCTATGTTATATTTATGTCAGAATGATCATTTATCTATTTTCTTAAGTGTTTTATAGATGAGGTATCCGTGCCTATTTTACCATATCTTACTCCTCCTTTGAGTAGTGAAATAAATATGAGTCATTATTGAATATCATTACTCCTCTTCCTTGAAGCCCGTACTCTAATACCTCATTGACCTCCCTTATATTATGATGTTATATTATGGTGGTGTTAAATCAAGGGAGCCATTATATATATAAGACAGTAGATTATTCCTCATTAGGAAGGTTGTGGTGTGATAATTTGAGCTAATATTATAGGTGAAAGGGGAAGAGTGAGATGATCAGTCATTTTTTGGAATTATTAGAAAGGAGATATGTGGTGTACATCCATAAGTAAATGATTGAAATTAATGACTTTTGGTTAGGAGATCGATAAAGTTGGTGTAAAAACGTTAGGCTTGAATATTGTGATTGATAGATTCGCAAACCATGATACTAGGAGCCTAGTACTCCTCGATTAGAGCTTGAGTTCTTTTAATTATATTGATATGATGGTGTAATATTCGTAGAGGGATGTCTAGTATGGATCCCTATGGATTAAACTAGAACTTTTTGACTCCAGGTTAGGATTTAACATGGGAGCACTATACAGTAGACTCAGACTCTTATAATTATGTGTTTCACGAGGGAGTTCTAAGCTGGAAATAATGAAAGTAGGTAGACATAGTAGAAAGTATAGTTGAAAAATGCTTCAAAACTTAAGGGCATGGGTCATTGATTTTTGGGAGGTTGGGCGGACCACTTACCCCTAATTGAGTATACAAATATCTATAGCTACGAACTCTAATATTCAAATGGTCCCAGTCAAAACTTTATATGGTAGGAGGTTTCGTTCCCCTATTAGATGGCATGAGGTAGATGAGATAAGGTTGTTAGGCCCCTATTGAAACTCTAGACCGTCAAGTAAAAAAGTTGAGGAATAAGAAATAGTTGCGGTGAAATTATTATAGAGGAATCAGAAGGTAGAAGAATGTACTTGAGAATCATTAGAGGACATGAAGGAGATAAACCCCTTTTTGTTCACTTCTCCGGATGAGGCTAACAAAGGTACCAATCCTAAGCTTATATCTATATCATTGTGTATACTTATCTTCGTGCCTATCCTTAGATACAACTCTAACATGGTTAGGATCATAGGTTCTATGTAGGGTCAGTGGTGCTAAAAGAATTAGATTTGGCGATTAAGGTCTTAACATGAATTCCATTTGCAGTATACATTCCTCACATCCTGCTAAACATGTCTTAACTTCTCATCCAAGGACGAATGATTCCAAGTGGAGGGGAATATTGTAACGCTGCAAATTTACAAATTATGATCCGAGTCATTCTTTAAATGTGTATAGACTCTAAAATTAGAGATTTCTAATAGTAGATGGAAATTCAAAATAATTTCTTGCTATGGGAAGATCTTTGGATGTGAATAAGGTTATAAGAAACTACTAGAGTCTTAGGTTTTTGTGGTCTTATACCAATAAAATGAAAGGTCGTGAAGCCTTATTTCCAACGCCTTCGACCGTTCATCAATTCAAGTTATGTGCTAAAAGTTATGCCCATTTTACTGAGAACTACGGGTACTGCGCTATCCGTTGCATGAAGTGGACGTCAGCTGCCCAACCGCGTGGTGTAGTCAATACCACTATTAAGGTCGCACGAAGTGCCACACAAAGTAGGCTCACGCTGCGCGACCGCGCACCGGCTCCAAAGTTATTTATGTCTTCTCTTCTCTTCACATTTTAAGAGGGGTATTTTTATCCATTCCTCATCTCATAACCCTAACCCATGACTATTTACTTCCTCTAAAGGCCAAATTCAAAGAGATTTGTTATGTTACGACGAACTCTTCTTCTCTTCTTCCCCAACACTTCAAGAAGCAAGATCTAACGTTAATTCTCAAGGTCTCTTTCTTATGTTTTTCGTCAAAAGGTATATTCGAACACTCATTACTTCACATTACTCATAAAGGATTCCTATTTTCTAAATTACTCATTGAGTTAAGGGTTGAAAGATGATTTCATGAAAATTGATTACAAATGTTCCTCTCTTGTTAATTGTGTTCAAATACTTTATTATGATTCAGGAATTTGGATTGTTGGTTTTGAATGGATGAATTTTCTCATATGATTTTCAAAAGGCTTTTTCCTATAAATAATGTATTTGGAAATCTATGAGTCTTTCAAAAGCTTTGGTTTAAAATAATGAACAAAGGGTAATTTTCTGTCCTGGTGAAATGCTAATGATTTTGCAGTTTATATGTTGTCTTATAATTTGGAAAGACTTGGATTTTGGCATTGAACAAAATGTCTTAACATAAATGAGTCTTTGGTTTTAAAGGATGAGTTAAGAGTCTTAAATGGTTGATCATGAAATTCGGCATGGTTGCAATGGCTTGCAAGTCTTGGTATGACGATACCAATGGGAATATACCTTATTTGGATAACTCTTAGTAAATGAAAACTTTTAAATGTTTTAACTGGGGGCTTAAAGAGATTTTGGTAGTATAACCTAAAAGGTGTAAAGTCCTTGTGACTCATCACAGGAAACCGTGTTTACCGACGTGGGAGGTCCCTGTCTTGAAATATGGATGACCACTGTAGGATGTTAATTGGAGCAGCCTCTAATGTCTTTTATTTGGGAGAGTTTGGTTCAAGATTCTTATATTTCTCAAGTTTATGCGGCATACATTCATTGGGACCCTCGGTCGGGCGGAGGCCGGACCCATATAGCCTGTGGGTCGTATTATGTAAATGAACACTACCTTACTCAGAATTAATGATTTCTGAAAGGTCTATGTCCAAATGCTTTAAGTATGCACTTATGATTTTTCCTTTCTTTTATGGTGATGTTTTATATATGTATAGTGTTTATCATTTCCCTTGGGTTGCCTTCCATTACTCACTGTATAGACCATCCTTTGACGCTACATCATTTCATGAGGTAGGATCAGAGACACCAGTTCGTGGTTCCGAGCAGTAGTAGATTATTGAGGGATAACAATCAGCATTGTGGTGAGCTTTCCATCTTCCAGAAAGTGGACTTTTCTTTATCCATCTTTCCTTTGGTTTTCATGGTATGTCAGGGGCCGCTACCCGATGTAGACATTGTTATTTTGTTAGTAGAGGTTTCCTAGACCGATGGTTAGTTTTATTTGATTTTCTAATTAAGAGTCGAATTGATTTTCCTCATTTGAATTTTCTTTAAGGTTGATTAGAATGGGTCTTGGTTTCCACATTGGTATTTGTATTGGATTACCTAGATTAAGCAGGTTGGTTGGTACTCTCGGGCCTATGGGGGTTCAAAGTGCCATGTCGCGTCTAGGGTGAGTTCTCGGGGCATGGAAATAACATACTAAGTGTAATCCACAAGTGAGATCTTGATAAAGTAGAAAGTAGACATGTTTTATCCTTACCTTAATGGGGGTAAAGAGGTCATTTTAAAAAAACCTCAGCTTAAAATAAAAGTATTCGATGAAGGATTAAAGAAAGTAAAGAATTAACACAGAAAGATACAAAATAAATGAGCAATTGATCATAGTAATATACTTATAATGATGAAAAACTATGTCGTAACTAACCAATATCACTAAATGGTGAAGAAGAGAGAAGGAAGATATCCCCCTACTTCTATCATAGAACGAGCATAACTCTATATTATTCACTAACCTTCTATCCCAATCATCAAGCTTCATTCACAGAAAGGGTTAATTGGTAATTTTGGAGCCAATTAGTGGATACGATTTATTCCATTAAAAGCATTTATAAACTATTAACTAGAATATATGTCAATTAAGACCATGAAAAACGCTCCATGCATTAAGAAATGAAATGGTATGCATGCATTAGTTTTAAGTCATTATCACTCCTTTAGTCTTGTAACAACATATTTTGTCGTTATGGGTATTTAGGACTATAGTACCCTCATTTAAGTTTCCATGGCTTAACAGTTGGTGAAACTCAAAATTTGGGAATGGGGTTGTGAAATCTTTTATGTCACGACCCGATCCCTCGAGTCATGATGGCACCTACCATAACCCGCCAGTAGGTAATCAACTTGTACCCAGAACGCGAGTAATAGGTATAAGGGCATAACTAAACTTGAAATAATACTAATAATGAGAAAAAACAGAAACGGAAAGCAAACAAAAAGCTATATATAATGGAAACCCTTCCAGAACCTGCAAGTCACTAGTATAGTGCTATCTAGTAAGAACAAATACAAGTCCCAAAAGTGGACCGCAACAAGCCGTATCAAAGGCGAAAGACAAGTTAACATATGCACAGAAGGAGACAAGATGGTCCAAGACACCAAGTTCTTACCATCGTCTCTGATATCCACAAGATGTAAAAGATGGCACGAATGATCACTGCTGGTAGTTGGTACTAGGACATGCATCACAAAAAAAATTGCACAGTGCAGCATAAGTAAAAAAAAGAGGTACTCAGTAGGCATCATACGATGACTGATCAAGAAAGGTAAAGAAAATCAGAAACGATAGAATCTAGATACAAATAAAGGTCAAAACATGAAAGAAAGAAGGCACACGAGTATACAGAAAGTAAATAAGTACAAATAAACTAAACCTAATTGGACCCCATAAGCCCAGAAGTTACACTTGTACGCAAGTTAAATAAAACCCGAACGGACCCTTATAAGCCCAACATGTACACATAATCGCTAAGACTACAAGAATAAGATACAAAAACCCAAGTTCAAAAGAAGTCAACCGGGCCTCGAACCCCACACTGATAGGATTAGGGCCTCGAACCCAAACTGGTAGAATCTGGGCCTCAAACCCGAAGCATCAGCCTCAAGCTGGAAATAATGGCCTCGAACTGTAAAATGTCAGCCTCAAAGTTGAAATAACGGCCTCGAACCGTAAATAATCACCGAAACCAACCCATAAACTCATAACCCAACTAACAAGAGTTCCAAGGGTGTGTCAATTCCAAGGAGAATCAAAATTCAAGTCAAGTCACCGTGGGACGCCGCCCACACAAAGGTATCAACAGAAGGCTCCTAGCCTAGTACAATTCAATCGCCAATCGTCATGCTAGAATAAACCTCTAGTAACACCTTGGAACCACATAAATATGAGGAGAGAGGATAGAAGATCTAATAAGCCATGAATTCCCCTAAACTAAGGTTCATACTATCAAGTCTGCTATTCCTGCCAACAAGGATCTAGTTTGTCCAAAATGACGTCAGAGAAAAAGCAAGCCACAAGGTTTGAGAGTCTAAGGAAACACTAGCCAATCCTAGGCTAAGTCCAAACATGCATCAGAAAACAAATAACACTCAAGTAATTTCACATAGCATGCAAGTCACACAACAAACCCTACTAGCCTGGTGCTACCCTGGATACAGTGGTAATCAACCCTAAATCATGGTTTCTAAGAGGAAGATCATAAATAACTAGGTACCCGCCCCCAATTCACACTAATCATCATGAATTTACACATTCATGCTCAATATAAATAGAAAGGAAGTCGTAGCCTACATGTAGGCCGACCACACGTACTCCAAATAATTAGGCTGGAGCTTTTCCCTTCCGAACGACCTCTGAACGCTGCCACACTATCAAAATAGGATCACAACATAAATACGATCGTTTAGACCCAAAAATCACCCAAAACAAAGTCGGACCAATTTTTAGAGTCAAATAGGAATTGTGGGACTCGCACCAGAATATCCATATGACTTCAAATCACTCAAATCGGAGTTCGGATGATGGAGAAATCTTCTTTTGAAAATAAGAAATGAGGCGGTAAATTTTCTATATAAGGTGCTGAGATCTAGTCGCTAAAAGTCCAATTCTAGTCTCTAAAAGTCTAATTTATGTTGATTAAAATCCTCCACCAGATTATCAGCACTTCAACTAGTTTGCTTAAACTCTGAATTCTCTGACGGGGTGCTCTGAATTCATTCGGAACCCCGTGCATGCAAACGAGATATGCAACCCGACAAAATTTGGTATTCTGGATTCAATGAAGCAGTCAAAATTCCCATATGAGGTCATCTCGGCAAAAAGTGGGTCCAACACCCAAACTCCATTTTAAGCCAAAAACCCACAAGAGGGCTCGGAGTTAGTCCAAAAACCTTGGGGATCCAAACGAACGGTTGTTCTAGACCAAATTAAACATTTTTTAGCCAACTTCACTGACGGAATTCTCATCCGAGATTTTTTACTCTGAATGTTGACTAAAGTAAAACTTAGGCCTTAACTTGAAAGTTAAAACGCCTAATCGTACACACTTACATGGAAAGCATCAGAAGTCATGTCGACCATCCTACTAGCCTAAAATGACCCTTCCAGAGCTGATGGAATCATCTGAAATTGATTCTGAGGTCATCTTTTTGAAATTTGATCAAAACTGACCGTTCAAGTTTAAAAATCTCCAAAACACTAAAACTCACATAAAAACTAAACGAACGACTAGGTGACCGAACTGTTAGTCCGAACAAGTCATAAATGACTTAGGGTCGGTATAGAAAAGATCTAAATGATGAAAATGAGGCATATACACAGAAATGATCGTGCTGTCATTACAACATCCACTACTAAAAATGACTTTTGTCCGCAAAACTAAGATTCAAAAGTACCTGAAGGCTCAAACAAGCCAGGAAACTGCTCCTGCATATTATGCTCGGTCTCTCAGGTAGCCTCCTCAACTGGACGATTCATCCAACCGACCTTAACCACAGGAATGACTCTCGAGCGCAAATGTCACACATCTCTAGAAAATAATGGCAACTTGCTCCTCCATACATGTCAAGTGATCATCCAACTGTACTCTATCATACTGAAGCACATGATACTTGTCAAGAACATACCGACGTAGCATCGAAACATGGAAAACTAGGTGGATTAATGAGAACATCAGAGTCAAATCTAACTATTAGGAAACCTCTTCAACTGTCCGAAGGGTCTAAAAAGGCCTAATATACCTAGGGAAAATCTTACCCCGCCTCCAAAATCTCATCAGACCCTTCATGGGCGACACACGAAGGAACACTTTATCACCAACTGAGAATCTCAAAAGCCGCCTCCTACTATCCGCATAACTCATGTGCCTACTTTGAGCTACCTGAAGTTTATCTTGAATCACCCTCACCTGCTCCAAAGCCTCCTGAATCAAGCATGTCACACGCGGTCCTAGCTCTGTAGTCTCAAACAAACCAACTGAAGAGCGACAACACCTACCATATAAGGCCTTAAATGGGGCCATCCGAATGGTAGAATGGTAGTTATTATTGTATGCAAACTATTCCAAAGGCAAGAACTGGTCCCAGTGACCTCCAAACTCTAAGACACAAGCCCGCAATGCATTCTCAAGGACCTGGGCAGTACGCTCCGACTGACCATCAGTCTGTTAGTGAAAACTTATGCAAAGGTCAACACGAGTGACCAACTCATCCTGGAAAGTCCTCCAAAATCTAGAAGTGAACTGAGCACCCTGATCTGATATAATAGAGATCGGCACACCATGAAGACGCATCACCTTGCGAATGTAGATGCTAGCTAACCTCTCCGTGCTGAATGAAGACTGAATAGGGAGGAAGTGTGCTGACTTGGTCAGTCGATCAACGATGACCCAAATGCTATAAACACCTCTAGAAGTCTGAGGCAAACCTACCACAAAGTCCATGGTGATGCAATCCTACTTCCACTCTAGAATGGGTAATCTCTAAACTCACCCCATGTCTCAAATGCTTGGCCTTCACCTGCTGGAAACTAAGGCTATGAGAAACATAGTTTGTAATATCTCTCCTTATACCGTTCCACTAGTAATGCTGCCTCAAGTCACGGTACATCTTTGCGGTGCCTGAATGGATAGAATATCTAGAATCATTGGCTTCTTGAATTATCAACTGAATCAAACCCCCAACTATTGGAACACAAATACGACATGCAAACTTCAAAACCCCATCTGAATCCAAGGTAACATGACTGGCATCACCTGCTGACACATGATCTCGTAGTGCAACCAAGACCTCATCCTCAAGCTGACGGCTACGAATCAGATCATGTAGAGAGAACTGAACTCCCACATAGGCTAGAACACGCCTAGAATCTAAAATATCCAACTGAACTATATGACTAGTTAAGTACTGAATTTACAAAGCTAAAGGTTTCTCCATCGTAGATAGGAAGGCTAGACTTCCCATGCTCACTGCCTTCCAACTCAACACGTCCGCTACTACATTCGCCTTTCCCGGATGGTAGAGAATAGAGAGGTCATGGTACTTTAAAATCTCAATCCAGAGACACTACCATGAATTAAGATTCCTCTGTCTCATAATATACTGAAGACTCCTATGATCGTTGTAGATTTCACAATGAACTCCATACATGTCGTGCCTTCAGATCTTAAATGTGAAAACTACCGCTGACAATTCCAAGTCATGAGTGGGATAGTTGTGCTAATGTAACCTAAGTTGCCTCGATGCATAAGAAATGATCCAGCCCCATGCATCAAAACACAACCCTAACTAACAATGGATGTGTCACAATAGACCGTAAAGCCCTCGCCCTCAACTGGAAGAGTTAATAAGGGAGCAGTAGTCAGCAACTCCTTGAGCTTCTAAAAGCTCAAGTCACACTCCTCAGACCATTCAAAAAGAACTTCAAGGTGAGTCAACTGGGTAAAAGGTGCAGCAATGGTTGAGATGCCCTCTACAAACCCTTTATAGTATCCTGCCAAACCGACAAAGCTCTGAACCTTAGTAACTGAAGTAGGCCTACCCTAATCATGAATAGCCTCAATTATTGTTGAATCTACCATGATGCCATCCTTGGACACCATGTTCCCCAAGAATGCTTCAAATTCAAGCCAAATCTCACACTTTGAGAACTTGGAATAAAGTTGTTGATCTCTCAAAGTCTTGAGCATAATCCTCAGATGTTACTCATGATAACTCCTGCACTGCAAATATACCAGAATAACATCTATGAACACATTACGAACAAATCAAGATACAGCCTGAACACCTGTGTCATGAAGTCCATGAAGGTGGCAGATGAATAAGTCTACCCAAAAGACATTACTAAGAACTCATAGTGGCCATATCAAGTCCTATATACGGTCTTAGAGATGTGTACTACACTAATCCTCAACTAATGGTAACTAGACCTCATATCAATATTTGAAAACACTACAGCACCACGAAGTTGGTCAAATTGATACACATGTGCATAGTTCAACACTTATTCTTGACAAATAGAACATGAGCGCCCAAAGGCGACACACTAGGCTTGATGAATCCCTTACCCAAGAGATCCTGAAGATAAACACTGAGCTCCTTGAGCTTTGCATGAGCCATCCGATATGGCAGAATTGAAATAGGTCGAGTACCGAGCTGAAGCTCAATAGGAAAGTCATTATCATGCTCTAAGGGTAGGCTAGGTAGGTCGGTACAGAACACATCTATAAAATCTCGGACAACAAATACAGAGTCAACTGAAGGGACATCCCTACTCACATCCCACACATATGCAAAATAGGACATACATCCGCTGGTGTGCTACTAATGGAGCCCTGTCACACCACCGGAGGAATACCAGGCATGGCTAAGGTAACAGTCATAGAGAAAAAACTAAAAACACGCAATAGGGGGCATAACCATTCCATGCCTAGATTCACATCAAAATTAAGCAAATCTAGTACAATAAGTTCATCTCTCACTCCCCTTGATAGTAACTAAGCACGATCGAAACACCTGATCCACTACTAAAGACTCATCCAGTGGGGTCGATACATGCAACAGCGCTGCCATAGGCTAAGAACTCATATCCAAACGAGAAGCTTAATACAAAGACACATAAGAATAAATAGAAACAGGGTCAAATAAAGCCAAGTCGGGCGGATGACATAATAGAATCGTTACTGTGATCACATCGTCTGATGCGTCAACCTCCACCCTTACTGGAGTTGCATAGAAATTGCCCTGCCCGCCTCCGCCTCGACCATCAGTCCTACCACCTGACCTGCCACCCCATGGACCACCATGAATACCCTGATAACTACCACGATAGTCCTAAGCATGACCTGGACCCCAAGCTGGATGTGTTGCTAGTGGAGTTCGTAAGGCTATCTGTGGAGGAAGAGCAATACACCTACACATAGGACACTCTCTGGACCAGTGACCCAACTCACCAAAATAAAAGCAACTCAACGATTATCTGCCCCCAAAGAAACAGCCACCAAGGCCTAAAGCCCAAGACTGGGACACATGGCTCTGACTAGAGCCATCCTCACTTCGGCTATACTGGTCTCCCTCAGAAGCCTACAGTGAGGCCTGCACTGGCCGGCTGGACTGACCCTACTGATACCATTGTCTGGGCCCATCAAAGGAGCCCCTCTTCTTGGAACGGGACCCGCTCTAGCTACCATAATTTCTGGCTCTCTTGTCATTGACCATTTGGGTCGTATGACAGAGCTACTTATTAGTACGGGCGTGATCAACAACATTCTGAGAAGAACGATCCACAAAGACCATGGACTAAGTCTCAATCCGTAGTTGAAGCCTCAACCCATGAATAATACACTTAACTCTCTCCTCCTCAATATGTAGAATCGTGGTGGCATAATGGGAGAGCTCATGAAACCTTATCTCATACTCTAACATCGTCGTATAGCCTAGCTCCAACCTGGAGAACTCATATCGTAGGCGATCTCTGACACTGCGAGGAAGAAACTTGACCAAGAAGGCCTCAAAAAACTTGATCCTAGTGACAAGAGGGTAACCAACTGGTCTGGTCATGATAAATGTACGCCATGAGTGTCTGACTCTCCCATTCAACTGATATGCAGTGAACTCGGCCCCTCTCGACTCCACAAGATCCAAAGTGTACAGTCGCTCCTAGTAAATTATCAAAATCTCGTGGGAAACCTTACCACAACCCGAAAAAAGCTCAGAGGTGAAAGCCTCAATAACACTCCAGGCATCTTCGGCTCCTCTAGCGGCATAGATCCGACTGTGATAACGGGTTGGGCACCCCGTAGGTTGTAGTTGGGCCCTAAGTGCCTCTGTTGTAGGTTGATCCTACTGAACTGGTGTCGGTGCTGGTGCTGGAGCAGGTGCTAGTGCTGGAGCATGTTGCATCTCATCGAGCATGGTAAAAAGTTTGGCAATAACTTCTTGAGGATCCGACGCCATAGTCGGTCTAGGGTCGCTGGGCTGGTCCCAGCCCCACTGGCTAATCGGGAACACGGGTTGTCTGAGGATCCATTCCGGGCTCCAGACCCCACTCTTTATCTAGGGTGGTGCTGCACCCCTACAAGGAAAGGGAGGTCGACCCCTACCCTGATCCGCCACGTAGCGCATACGAGCCATCCTGCGAAAAGAGTGAAACAAGTGAGATTCCAAGAAACTAATAACACACATACTGCACGAACAAGATACAAGAGAGAAAACTTCCTAAGGACACATTGTAGACTCCCAAATATAGGATATGGACGTCTCCATACTGATCTATATGACTCTGCCAGGTATTAGTTCTGTACAACTGAGACCGGTGAACTTAGGGATCTGATACCAACTTGTCACGACCTGATCCCTCGAATAGTGCTGGCACCTACCAAAACCCTCTAGTAGGTAAGCCAACCCATAACCAGAACATGATTAATAGGTATAACGGAAGAACCAACTAGGAAATAATACTAACAATAAGAAAAAACAGAAAATTGAAAGCAAACCAAAAGCTATATATAATGTAAACCCTCCCAAAACCTTAAAGTCACAAGTATAGAGCTATCTACTCAGAACAAATACAAGTCCCAAAAGATAAAAAGGCGTCTGAAAAGAGAAAGACAATCTAACATATAAACAGAAGGAGACAGGCTGGTCCAGGACATCAAGTGCTCACCCTCATCTCCGATATCCACAAGATGCAAAAGATGGCATTAACAATCACTGCTAGTAGCTTGTATTAGGACCTGCATGTAACACCCCAGAAAATTTTAGAACTAAGACTCGAACAATCCCTCGTTGTGAGTAGGATTTTGCCAAGGAATTTGAAATTTCTTAAGTATTAAGGTCAGGTCACTAGATATAGCACCTTGAGTTCCAAAAATAATTAAAGAGAATTCATTCAAGTCATTCCTTAGATCTTTTTACGTTTTGGCTCAACTTCAAACAACAATAACTTTCAGTACAGGATGATTTAGGAGACCCAAATGATATCAAATGAAAGATCTCTGAGTCCTCTCTCCAATGCCACTGAGTTTGCTAATTTTTGAGCTCGTATGAGGGATATATGCACTTTTGAAGTCAGGCTGTCCATTTAAGGAAAGTTACCTAAAAATGGGAGGGGTATTTTAGTCTTTTCCTTACCCCCACTTATTCTAAACACAAATTTCACCCAATTAAGGGTCTAAACTAATTAGAATCAGTTTCATTCATCCTCAAAAGCATTTAAGGTTTTAGAGAAAAGATTCAAGAGGAGAAAAAGTTCAATGTTTCAAGCGTTCGTTCAAGAAATTTAATATTTCGCCAAGAACCTAGTTCTTTGAGGTATGTAAGCTTCCATAGTGTTGGGTTCGTTCACCCACACGCCAATCATGAGTTACTTTTGCGAATCTATCCATAAATATTGAGCAATTTAATTTCTTGATGAGTTCTTGATAAGTGTTCTTGAAGTTTCCTTATCGATTAAGTTTTGATGTAAGATTCTACTTTGGTCAACTTCAAACGCCTATATTTCTTAGAATATAAAGAGTTACGTGGCCCATAACATATAAAATTAAAGGTATTTGAATCTACTTTCCAACACCACCAATCTTGCGTCAATCTAATTTCTTAGTAAAAAGTTATCACTATTTTAGTAACCTGATACAGTGCTGTTACGAATTAGCCGACGGGAAAACATTAAAAAGGGTCGTTTTTGTCTTTTTACCTCCAAGAAACCCCTAAACGGATTTTTTGACTAATAAAAGACTCAAAACAATCAGATTTTCATCTTTTAATCCATCATTCTCTTCTCTCTCAAACCCTAGGAAAAAACCCTAAGGAAAAATCAATGTAGAAGACTCCATTCAAGATTCTTTCAATCTTTTTTCAAGATCGTCTTCAAGGTATGTCTTTCTCCAAGAATTCCATGCTTTTCAACTCAAATTCCTCCATATAGTTATGGATCACTAATGAAAATCATAATTCTTGGCCATAGAATTTTCAAGAAACTAATTCAAGAATCTCAAGAAAGGTTTTCTTGATCGTTTACCTGCAAACTAGGGTTTCAAGGCTTCTAATAAAGTTTTTCTTCAAGATTCTTCAAGAACCTTGTTCTTCCAGGTATGTAAGGTTATCATAGTATTGGACTAGTTCGTCATCACGCCCTACATCTTCTTTCAAATCAGTAAAAGAGAAATCTAGAATTCTACCCCTAGATTTGAAAATTCTTGAGATAAGTTGATTTGAGTTCTTGAGTTCATGGTTCTTTCTAAAATTCTATTCCTAACTATTGAGATTCTATATTTTTATTGAGATCCTTGAGTACATTTATTCATGTCTATAATTCAGCATGAACCCTATTTGTAGTTATAAATCTTGAGAAGTTTTTTAAAGCCAACACTTGAGTTTTAAGCTGAGTTTTGAGGAAGTAAGTATGAAAATCAGAAGAGTCGTATACTTGAGTTCCATATTGTTATTTAGACCCTTGAGTCTAGTTAATCATGCCCATAAATTCCACATGAACTCCATCCGTTGAGTATCTTTGAGAGGAGTAGTATCTTCAAATGCTAAGTCTTAAGTATTAAGTTCCTAATATTTTTGGGATTATATTCCTAACCATGGGGCAACTACATGTTACCCATGAAGGTCCTTGAGTAGAGGAGTTCATGTCCATAATTTTGCATGAACCCTATGAGTTGAGCAGTCTTAATATGAGAGGTATCATTGAGTCCTTGAGTTGAGTAGTTCATGCCCATAATTTCGCATGAACCGTCAGAGTCGAGCATTCTTGAGATGAGTAGTATCATTGACTCATTGAGTTTTGGAGTTGTGGAGCTCCAAGTATTGAGTTCTATGCATGGTTATTGAAAACCTTGAATTGATTCGTTCACGTCCATAATTCGGCATGAACCCCTTTAAAAAGTCTTTTTAAAAATTATTTTAAAACTTGTTTTAAAGACTTGAGCACTGAGTCGAGGAAGAGTAGAGTTGAGTTCATTTTCTTTAAAATTATATATGGGAACTAAGTATTCCCAACAGTAAATGTTTTTACATTTAAGAAGAGAGGAAACTGAGATTTCCGAAAGAGTTTTGAGCAGTTTGAGTACCATCTCTTTTAAGAGAGATTTTTTAGTAATAATCTCATAAAATAGAAAGAGTTATGTTTTTAAACATATGAGCTAGTGTATTTTGGGAGTAGTATTGAGCACCGATATTGGAGAGAGTTCATACAACTCACAGCCCCCATAAACCATGTAGCCATCGTGGGTAGAAAGGGTCAGACTTTTTAGATGATTCCTTAATACTTTTTAGCATAGACTAGTGGATCGACTTAGTTGAGGAGTTCGATACCTTGGCAAGGTATAGGACAGTTCTGAAAGTATGGGCCAGACATTGTATCATCACATAGCTCATAGTGATGGTTGTCATTTAGAGAATCTCCCACAGAGTTATATTGTATTTTTATATAAAACTGAGTTATTATACTTTTTTAAAAGATTTCCATATATTGCATCTTTTATTGTTGCTTTATCTTGAGTTGAGTATCCAGAGTTGAGTATCTTGAGTTGAGTATCTAATCTTTGAGTTGAGTATCTTATTCTTGAGTTGAGTATCTTATTCTTGAGTTGACTTTAGTTGAGTGAGTTGAGAAGAGGTAAGTATGTTTCCTTTTTATCTAGTTCAAGATTATATTTATGCTTTATAATTCCCCTTACATGCACGTACATTTCATGTACTGAGCCATTTGGCCTGCATTATTTCATGATGCAGATACACGTATTCAGAATCATCAACAGGCACTTCGTTGAGGTCATAGGATATTCCAGTCAGCTTTGGTGAGCCTTTTTGTAGTCCGAAGGACTTTATCTTTACCTTACAGTTAGTAGTTTTGAGATGTCAAGGGTCTTGTCCCGATATCTTTCTGTATAGTAGAGGCTTCATAGATAGACAGAGTTAAAGAGTTTTCTGTGTTTTCTTTCTTTTGAGTATTGTTTAGACTTTCTTAAAGTTCACTATTGGAGTTCAATGAATTTAATTCAGTTTTAAGCTTAGGTATACTTGAGTAAGTCTTCCGCTTGTAGCCAGCCAGGATGACGGTTCACTTGGGGACCATCAATGGTTCTCGAGTGCCGGCCACGTCCTATCAGAGCTATGTGTAAAGATAAATCAATAATATGAAAACGACTATGTACGCTAAACAAGTTAGTATTACTTATAAAAATATTAATAGCTAACAAATAAAACTTATGGATTATGAAAAGAAATACAAAAAACTTAAAAAACTAAAAATATACTTAGAACAAGTTAACAAGCACCAACCAGTAGGTCACCTATTAAATAGAATATATTGGGAAATTTCTGCAGTAATTAATGATATATATAATACAGAAACAAGAATAAAATATTATAAGAATACAAATTCGTATAAAATACCCTTAGGATAAAATATGACAAAACACTCATATGATAATAAGAACAAAGACCTAAAAGAAAATAAACTAAGGAAAATAAAAAAGAAATTAAAAGAATTATACCCAGAATATAAATATTTAAACCAATCAAAAATAAATAATTACAGGTTGCAAATATTAATAACGGAAATATCAAAAATAGAATACAAACTTATTAAAGTTCTAAAAGAATAAAATATGAATAAAGAAGAATTTGCTATAGACGAAAAAACATATGAAAATTCAGATGGTTTACAAATAAAAATAGTATTCACCAATTTAGGAAGAAAGTATAAAAAAATAGGAAATATCTTAAGTTTAATGCTAGAAAAAGAAAGCACAAAATTAGAAGACGGATTAACAGCTATGGTAAGAATAGCAAGAGAGAATGAAGAAATAGATAGAAAATTAGAAATTGAAAGAATAAGAACACAAGTTAAAAAAGAAGTTGAGCAAATAGAAGAAACTAAAAATACAAAAATACAAGAATTAGAAAAAGAATTAGAAAAACTAAAAGAACTATATGCTATAAAGCAAGCAAAAGAACAGAAAAAATTAGAAACGGAACAAGAAATAAGATTAACAGCAGAA